>UESW01004615.1:71326-107332 GCA_900491605.1 Calamus simplicifolius | reverse complement strand
CTAGCGATCTCCCAAATGTGGTGAGCTCTGAGACAAGTGAAGATGGCGTGATCCACCGCCTCCTCCTCAATACCGCATATCGGACACGTAGGCTGAATCCCCAGGCCACGTCTAGAAAGAACCGAGCAAGTAGGGAGACAATTCTGAGCAATCTTCCATAGAAAAGACGAACCCTGGATGAATGGGAAGACGCCAAATCCAAGCCATATCTGTCAACGGTCGGGATGAAACACGGTAAATCTTGATGATGTCCCTGATGGGAGCACTCGGAATACCGGACCGCCTCCAAACCCTGATGTCGGGGGAGTGCCCAGGAGAAAGAGGGATAGCAGCTATACGTCGCATAAGCTCCTCGCCAAAGAAGCGGGATAACAGAGGAGTAGACCATGAAGAATGATCCGGCACCGTGAGGTCACTAACTCGCATGTCAAGAGGAATATCAGTGCTGACGAAAGTAGGCCATCGAGACAAAGGAAGGTCGGCGATCCAGGAATCATAAGCAACATCCACAGAAGCACCATTGCCAAGAATCCAGGAGATACTATGAAGGATGTCCGGAGCATGAGTACAAACCTCTTTCCAGAAAAAAGAGTGACCCCGAAGAGATTGCAGGTTAGTGGAGGGAGTCCAATCCCCATACTTGCCACGCATAAAGGAACTCCACATACAGTGCGAATCAAGCAAAAAGCGAGTAGCATGCCTAGCAATCAAGGCCTCCCTCCGAGCAGTCAAGGACTGGATCCCAAGGCCTCTGTTGGCCCAGATGGCAACCCAAGAGGGGAGGGTGAATTGGGTTCTTAAAAAATTTAAGACTTTTTAACTTTAATTGATTAGTTAGCAAGATGTGCAAGTGAGAGGCTAACTAAAATTAATGCACAAGAAAATAAAGAGAGATAGAGATAGAGAAAATTAGGCACGGCAAACACAAGGCAATTTTATAGTGGTTCGGCGCAACCAGCACCTACGTCCACTCCCAAGATTCACTTGGGTCCACACTATAATCTCTCTAGATTACAGCCGAGTTGTTTTCCAAGCTCACAACTCAAACTTGTTGTTTTCACGGGCGCACAACGAACCCAGCTGGTTTTAACTCGGGCTTACCAGCACAAAACCCTACACGTTGTTTTTCTAGGGCTCACAACTAACCCAACACAAGCGCTCCGGCTTGCAACGAGGTATACCAACCTCCACTAATTCAATCCACTGATTGAATCAGCAAACAAATAATAAAGATAGTGTTTAAACAATAATGTGCTTCCCTTGAGCAAATACACAAATGAAGTACAAAATATTTAAGGTTAGAAAAGCCTGTTTGTTTGCCGATGGTAGATGCTTGGGCTTTCTTCCTTCTTCTCTTCAACTCCTCTAGAAGTGTTGAATCACACCTCAGCTGGATTCTTGACCGTTGAGGACTTTTGGAGTTGAGATGAAACTTTTCCCTCTTTTGAAAATCCGCAGATTTGACCTTTGAAACGCACTTGGATTTTCTTCTGGCTTTTGTGGAATGATGAGAAGGAGTAGACGAATCTTTCACTTGGATTTCACTCCTTTTGAAACTCTCTCCTTTGAGCTAAATGATTTTTAAGATATGCTCTGTTTTTCCTCTTTTCAAACGATACTCTTTTCTCTTTTTGATTTTCTCTGGGTTGTTTTGATTTGAAAAGAACTCCTCTATTTATAGAATCTGCAAAAATATATCCGTTAAAGACAGGGAAAAATAGCCGTTATTCAAAAATCATACCGTTGGGGCTGATGTGTCATCGTTAAAAATCGCGCCCAGATTTCGCGGAGTCGACTCGAGCTCTGAGGGAGTCGGCTCGAGGTCGATTACCAAAAATAGAAACATTTTAACCATTTAGGGGTCGACTCGCGAAAACATAAGTGTCGGCTCCTGAAAGTCGGGAGTCGACTCGAGGAAAACGGGGAGTCGACTCGAGAAGTGCTCAAAAAACATGGGTTCTGTTGTTTGAGCGGAGTCGGCTCGCACAGACAGGAGTCGGCTGGCAAGAATTCAGGGGTCGACTCTTGAAAAGCCAAGGGTCGACTCGAGAAAATAGGCAAATTGGGGAGTCGACTCGGAAACCCTTGAGTCGGCTCGGGACCGATACAAAAATCAGAAAAATGTTCTGATTGACTTTAAAACTTGTCCCAATTAAATTTAAAATATAAATTTGACTTGAATACATTAAATATGACGTTTATCATGGATTCAAGACATGTTTCAAGAATTCATCGATTGAAATATAAAGTGTAAAATTCTTTTTAGAATTCTTTTGAGCATACAACTTAAAACTTCTTTTTCTAACGGTTCAAAATTCATTTGATATAACCATTGAAAGTTCATTCTTTTCAATTTGAATAAGCTCAAGGTATATGATAAATAAACACATTGTTTCCTTTAAGATACTCATGGCTTTTGGAAATCATCAAAATCAATAAAGTTGGGGCAATTATGTTTCAATAATTTCTCAACAATCTCCCCCTTTTTGATGATGACAAAAACATTGAGTATATGCATTATAAAATTGAAAAAATTTGTGATTCCAAAATCAACAATTGTGTTCATGGAAACTCCCCCTCAATGAGGTAGCTCCCCCTATGAACCTTAATTTATAAATCATTCAAAAATTTTCAAAATTTCCTTTATGAAATTCAATTTGAGCATTTCCTTTATGAAATTTAATTTATCTCTTCCCTTTATGTGAAACATATATCTTCTTTTTCTTATTTTAATTCTCTCCCCCTTATTTAATTATATGATGATGCATATACGATTAAATCATATAAATCTCTCCCCCTTTTTTGTAATCAACAAAAAGGTTGAGATGCATCAGAGCATCAATTTGATTAAACTCATTCGAATTCATTCAGCATCTAAGTTATCAATTGATTATTAAGATATTCAAAATTATATCAAATTAAATATAAGCATTCAAAGATATTCAAGGGTACTTACAATTGAGATAGACAACAGTGAAGCATCAAACATTCTCATTACTTCAAAATGAAAGTACATGGAAATGTACATTGCATTGAAAGTAAATTTGATTACATCAAAAAGAGATTACATGAAAACTTAAAAATTTCTTCTAGTGATTCTATTCAGATGATCTACAATTTGCCTCATCCCTTCACATTGAAGTTTAACATAGTCTTTTAGTTTTTCATCAACAAAAGTACAAGCAGACTGAATTTTATCTTTAAGCTCGCGTTGCTTTGGGAGTATGTCTCCGAGTCACCGCAGATGTCCTTAAGTTCTCCAAAGATATTCTTTAAATTTTCACTTAAGGAACCGGTAGATGAACTGAGAGTGGACTCAATCAATGCAACTCGATCACTGAGAGAATATAATGCTTCTTTTAAGTTCATATACTTATCATTGAATTTTTCTTTCAGTATATTTTCTTGATCACACAACTCAGACTTGAATAAAGATCGAAGTTGATCTAACTGTGTATCAGAAAAACTAGCAGATGAAACAGTAGAAGGCTGAGCAGGAGCTATAGAAGTGGCAGGGGTAGGATCTGAAGTAGGAGCAGGAACAGATTCTGGAATAGATGAACACTGAGGAGGCTCCGGTGATGAAGGTCTCAAAGAAGATCTGGGTGCCTCTGCATCTAAGTCTCTATCCTCAGCAACAGTCTTTCTCTCCCAACTTCCATTTTTCTTAATGAATCCCATGCGATGAATGGTAGCCAAAGTATAATCTGTATGTCTTAACTCCTTCTTTGGCTCACAATCACTGAACACAATCCCTTGGCTAAGAAATAATTTAGTCAAAACCATTCCATAGGGTAAGCTTGATTTCTTCTTCCCGCTACAGTCTGCAATATACCAAATCATCATCCTAGGTAAATTGATAGGTTTCCCAGATACAACTCCATCCATGACAAAAATCTCGTTCTGAAACATAGTCAAATCGGCCTGTCTTGGGAAATAGAATCCGGCTGCAAATATTGTGGAGAAGCCTTAATTCCAATGGTAGTTGACTGGCAAAGACTTCCTCAAATCCCTCAAAGTTTCGGTTCAAAAGTCGAGTGAGAGCAGGAGACCTATCTTCAGGGGCAAATGTAGACGGTCCAGACAAGGGTAACTTCAAAAGTCTAGAAAGAATGGAGGATGTAATGTTTAAACTGATTCCTCTAACCTTGCTTACTAAGCCATCATCTCCTCTAGATAAGTTCTTGTAAAATTCTTTGACCAAAGCAGGATAGGTTGGACAATCCAATGAACAAATATCCTCAAATCCCATTTCGATTAGCTGCCTACCAATGATGAATCCCTCATTCTCAAACAATTTGAAATCCACTTTCCTTCCTGTGGTTACAATCCTACTGGCTAGAAGATCTACCTGGGGAGTAGGAGCTGGAGCTGGAGCTGAAGGATCACTAGCCGAAGGCGTAGAAGAGGAATCCGTTGACGGCTCGCGGACGGGTCGTCGGACGGTCCTTTTCTTTTCACACCGGCGCCACTTGAGCTTGCTCCTCGGGTTTTGGGGGCCATTGAACTTGAAGGATTGTTTAATCAGAGGTTAATTGAAGTTTGGAGGATTTTGGGAAAGTTTTGGAGAGGATTTGGAAGATTTTGGAAGAAGGAAATGTCCGTCGGGTCGACTCGTGCCCTAGATAAATCGACTGGGACCACGTCGAGTCGACTCGCGCAAAGTGTAGAGTTGGCTCGCGACAAGTCACAGAGCACGGACACGATCTCGAGTCGACTCGCTCAGAGGAGGGGTCG
Source organism: Calamus simplicifolius (assembly GCA_900491605.1). Lineage (NCBI taxonomy): Eukaryota > Viridiplantae > Streptophyta > Magnoliopsida > Arecales > Arecaceae > Calamus > Calamus simplicifolius. The sequence goes on along the minus strand of UESW01004615.1, from coordinate 102,595 downwards.
ACTCCTGAGTTTCAGCAGAAACTCGAGTCGACTCCGAAACTCTCGAGTCGGCTCCCGGACAGAAACAGAGAAAAATTAGATTTAGATTCAGAGAATCCGAATTAAGTCCGAAATTTGATCTTCGAGTATGATTAAAAATCATGGACTTTGAGAAATCAAATTGATATGAGTTCTAGATAAACTTTCCTTAAGATTTTGAGAATTTGAAAGAATTCTAGATATATTTCCTTAGAGGTTTCAAAATTTATTCAAAAGGATTACAAATTCCTAGTTCTCCTCTAAGATAACAAAATCTTTCTTCATTTAAGGGTTTAGTGAATATGTCAGCTAATTGTTCTTCAGTGTTTACATAATCTAAACAAATTTCATCATTAGCTACATGTTCCCTTATAAAATGATATCTAATTTCTATGTGTTTTGTTCTTGAGTGTTGAATTGGATTTTTAGTTAAGTTGATTGCGCTAGTGTTATCACATCTTATGGGTGTTTTATCAAGTGTGATACCATAGTCTTCAAGTTGTCGCTTAATCCATAGGATTTGCGCACAGCAACTTCCAGCTGCTACATATTCAGCTTCAGTAGTGATAATGCAACTGAATTTTGCTTTTTGCTAAACCATGTGATTAAGTTACTACCTAAGAATTGGCATGCACCACTTGTGCTCTTTCTATCCAATTTACATCCAGCATAATCAGAATCTGAATATGCAATTAGGTTTAATGTGGAATCTCTAGAATACCATAAACCTACATTTTTAGTTCCATTTAGATATCTTAAAATTCTTTTAACAGCTATTAAATGTGATTCTTTAGGTTCAGATTGAAATCTAGCACATAAACATACTGAAAACATGATATCTGGTCTACTTGCTGTTAAATAAAGAAGGGATCCGATTATACCTCGATAATACTTTTGGTCAACCTTTTTACCTTCTTCATCCTTGTCCAGCTTGCATGAAGGACTCATTGGAGTTCCAAGGGGTTTCATTGTTTCCATACCAAACTTTTTGAGTAGTTCTCTTGTGTATTTGGTTTGGTTGATAAAGATTCCTCTTTGCTTTGTTTGATCTGGAGTCCAAGGAAGAAGTTGAGTTCTCCCATCATGCTCATCTCGAATTCTCCCTGCATCAACTTTGCAAATTCTTGACAAAGAGAATCGTTAGTAGCACCAAAAATAATGTCATCTACGTATATTTGTACTACAAGTAAATCTTTACCTTTTCTTTTCAAAAACAAAGTTTTATCAACATTTCCTCTTGTAAAATCATTTTCTATTAAGAATTTACTTAACCTATCATACCAAGCTCTAGGTGCTTGTTTCAAACCATATAAAGCTTTGTGCAATTTAAAAACGTGATTTGAAAATTCGTGATCTTCAAAGCCTGGTGGTTGTTCTACATAAACTTCTTCATTAACAAATCCATTTAAAAATGCGCTTTTTACATCCATTTGAAATAAGTTAATGTTCATATGACATGCAAATGCAAGTAATAGCCTAATGGCTTCTAATCTAGCTACTGGTGCAAAGGTTTCATCAAAATCAATACCTTCTTCTTGATTATATCCTTTAGCAACCAATCTAGCTTTGTTTCTAATTACAATGCCATTTTCATCTAGTTTACTTCTATAAATCCATTTTGATCCTATTACTGAATGGTTTTTAGGTCTTTCAACTAAGGTCCAAACATTATTTCTTGTAAATTGATTTAGTTCTTCTTGCATAGCTAACATCCAATTATTATCTTTTTCAGCTTCTTCTATAGTTTTAGGTTCAATTTGTGATACAAATGCAAGATGATTACTAATATTTCTCATGTATGATCTAGTCCTTATTCCTTGAGATGGATCGCCTATAATCAATTCCTTAGGATGACATGAGCATATCTCCAGTCTCTTGGAAGATCTAATTCATTATGATCAATATTGACATCATCGTCCTTATGTGAATCATCATCTTTGGCCTCTTGTTCATGATCAGAAGATACTTCAATATTAAGTTTTTCAAGATCTTTTTCAATTATGTTTGTATCTTCCTCATCATCAATCTTTTCAGATCCAGTTGCTAAAGATTCATCAAAACTACATGTATGGATTCTTCAACTACTAAGGTTTTCTTGTTAAAGATTCTATATGCCTTACTAGTTATTGAATAACCTAGAAAAATTCCTTCATCAGATTTAGCATCAAATTTTCCTAAGTTGTTTTTACCATTATTATGAATGAAACATTTACATCCAAATGCATGAAAGTATTTTATATTTGGTTTTCTTTCATTCCATAATTCATAAGGTGTTTTCTTTAATATTGGTCTTATTAAAGCTCTGTTTAGGATGTAACATGCTGTGTTAATTGCTTCCACCCAAAAATACTTTGGAAAGTTGCTTTCACAAAGCATGGTACAAGCCATGTCTTCTAGAGTCCTATTTTTTCTTTCAACTACACCGTTTTGTTGTGGAGTCCTAGGGGCTGAAAAATTATGATTAATTCCATTTTCAGTGCAGAAATTTTCAAATAGGTGATTTTCAAATTCTGTTCCATGATCACTTCTTAGAGATACTATGGTAGTGTTTTTCTCATTTGTGACTTTCTTGAAGAATTTTAGGAAATTGAGAAAGTCTCATCTTTGTGAGCTAAAAACATTACTCAAGTATATCTAGAATAATCATCTACAATCACTAGACCATATTTCTTTCCTCCTAGACTTGTGGTTCTAGTTGGTCCGAAAAGATCCATGTGAAGTAGCTCTAGTGCCCTAGAAGTTGAAATAATGTTTTTAGATTTAAAAGAACTTCTAGATTGTTTTCCGAATTGACATGCATCACATATTTTATTATTTTCAAAATCTAGTTTAGGTAATCCTTTAACTAAATCCATTTTAATTAGTTTTGAAATAAGGTGTGTGCTTGCATGACCTAATCTACGATGCCACAACCAACTAATTTCATTTATGTTAGCATTGTCAGCAATTAAGCAATGATCACTCAAAGATAATTTTTCCAAGTCAACTAAGTAAACATTGCCATGTCTATAACCAGTAAAAACAATGCTATCATCAATAGAATTAGTTACAGTGCATATAGAAGATTTAAATGAAACATTAAAATTTTTATCACATAATTGACTTATACTTATTAGATTATGCTTCAAACCATTAACATAAAGTACATTATCAATAACTATAGATGGAGTTATGCGAACTTTACCAAGGCCCATGATTTGACCTTTACCGTTGTCGCCAAACGTCACAACTCCACCTTTCTTTTCTTCTAGGATGATGAATTCATCTTTGTCACCCGTCATATGTCTTGAGCAGCCACTATCAAGGTACCACTTTTTTTTGATCTTTTGGCTACAAGACATTCCTGCAATATAATTTAAACTTTATGCTTAGGTACCCAAGCTTTCTTCGGTCCTTCATGGTTAGCAGCAATAAAAATTGTTCCTTTCGGAACCCATATTTTCTTAACTCTAATATTTAACTTGTTGTTATTCTTTAACGTTTTGCATTCAAAGGATTTGTGACCTTTTTCATTACATTTAAAACAAGTTATATTACCTTGGTTTGCTTTTATAAAAATATTCTTTAGAGATTTCTGTTTCTTAATGTATTATATCCTAAACCTGCTTTGTCAAAAACAGCTTTTTGACTATCTAGGATCATGTTGAGTTTGGTTGAACTTAAAGTGAATTTCTCAACAATGTCTTTATATTTTTTAACATCTTTCTTAAGAGAGTCAATTTCTTTAGCTTGCTGTTCTTTATCCAAGGCTAAAGATTCTATTTGATCTTTTAAGTCTTTAGTTGAGTTTTTAGTTTCAGATTTTAATAAATCTTTTTCTTGATTAAGATTATCTCTTTCTTTCCTAAGTTCTTCTTTTTCATTAGTTAAGTTCTTAACTTCTAAAGCTAATTCATTTTACTTTTAGCTAAACTAATATTGTCATTTTTCAAAAACTTATACTTTTTCCTTAAGGATTTAAAATCAATCATAAGTTCATTGAAAGCCTCAAACATTTCATCAAAAGTAAAATCATCATTTGAGTTTTCAGAACTTACCTCATTTTCGATGTCGTCGTCGTTGGCCATGAAACATATATTGGCAACCTCTTTTTGTTCATCTTCTTCTGACGAGGAAGATTCATCTGACCATGTTGCCATGTACGCTTTCTTCTTTTTCTTGTAGGCCTTTTTCAGCAAAGGACAGTCATACTTGAAGTGCCCTGGCTTTTTGCACTCATAACATACTAAGGGCTCTTTTTCTTTTTCTTTCTCCTTGTCCTTTTTCTTATCCTTTTCTCCTTCAAATCTTGCTCCAAATTTCTTTTTATAAAATGGCCTTTTTCTCATAAACCTTCTGAACTTTTTGGCCAAGAGAGCAGTTTCCTCATCATCTTCATCATTGCTTTCACTGCTGCTCTCTTCCATTTCTGCAGTCTTGAGGGCAAGAGTTTTCTTCTTTTTGTTTCCTCCTCAACATGCTTTCATTGTTAATTCGTGGGTCATTAAGGATCCTAGAAGCTCCTCTAAAGGTAGTGCATTGAGGTCCTTTGCTTCTTGGATGGCAGTGACTTTTGCTTCCCACGATCTTGGTAGAGACCTAAGAATTTACGCACAAGATCAGCATTAGAATAAATTCTACCAAGACTTTTCAGACCATTCACAATATCAGTAAATCTAGTGAACATGCATGTGATGGTTTCAGTTTGTTCCATTGTGAACAATTCATATTTGTGAACCAAAATGTTTATTTTTGATTCCTTTACTTGGTTTGTTCCTTCATGAGTAATTTCCAACCGATCCCAAATTTCTTTTGCGGAATTACAAGTTGAGATACGGTTGAATTCATTTGAATCCAAGGAACAATACAAAATATTAATGGCTTTAGCATTTAATTGTGCCATTCTTCTATCATTATCATTCCAATCCCTTTCGGGTTTAGGAACAATAGTGCCATCAATAAGGTGTGTGGGTGTACTAGGTCCATTAATTATAACACCCCAAAGCTCATAATCAGAAGCTTGAATGAATATCCTCATTCTAGCTTTCCAATAAGAATAGTTTGAGCCATTAAAAAGTGGAGGTCTATTCGTAGAATGACCTTCAGCAAAACTTGACCCAATTTGTGTTGCCATATGGATCTTTAGCCCTTGATCGTGAGATCAAATTCTAAATGAGCACTTGCTCTGATACCAATTGTTGGCCCAGATGGCAACCCAAGAGGGGGGGGTGAATTGGGTTCTTAAAAATTTAAGACTTTTTAACTTTAATTGATTAGTTAGCAAGATGTGCAAGTGAGAGGCTAACTAAAATTAATGCACAAGCAAATAAAGAGAGATAGAGATAGAGAAAATTAGGCACGGCAAACACAAGGCAATTTTATAGTGGTTCGGCGCAACCAGCACCTACGTCCACTCCCAAGATTCACTTGGGTCCACACTATAATCTCTCTAGATTACAGCCGAGTTGTTTTCCAAGCTCACAACTCAAACTTGTTGTTTTCACGGGCGCACAACGAACCCAGCTGGTTTTAACTCGGGCTTACCAGCACAAAACCCTACACGTTATTTTTCTAGGGCTCACAACTAACCCAACACAAGCGCTCCGGCTTGCAACGAGGTATACCAACCTCCACTAATTCAATCCACTGATTGAATCAGCAAACAAATAATAAAGATAGTGTTTAAACAATAATGTGCTCCCCTTGAGCAAATACACAAATGAAGTACAAAATATTTAAGGTTAGAAAAGCCTGTTTGTTTTGCCGATGGTAGATGCTTGGGCTTTCTTCCTTCTTCTCTTCAACTCCTCTAGAAGTGTTGAATCACACCTCAGCTAGATTCTTGACCGTTGAGGACTTTTGGAGTTGAGATGAAACTTTTCCCTCTTTTGAAAATCCGCAGATTTGACCTTTGAAACGCACTTGGATTTTCTTCTGGCTTTTGTGGAATGATGAGAAGGAGTAGACGAATCTTTCACTTGGATTTCACTCCTTTTGAAACTCTCTCCTTTGAGCTAAATGATTTTCAAGATATGCTCTATTTTTCCCTCTTTTCAAACGATACTCTTTTCTCTCTTTTTGATTTTCTCTGGGTTGTTTTGATTTGAAAAGAACTCCTCTATTTATAGAATCTGCAAAAATATATCTGTTAGAGACAGGGAAAAATAGCCGTTATTCAAAAATCTTACCGTTGGGGCTGATGTGTCATCGTTAAAAATCGCGCCCAGATTTCGCGGAGTCGACTCGAGCTCTGAGGGAGTCGGCTCGAGGTCGATTACCAAAAATAGAAATATTTTAACCATTTAGGGGTCGACTCGCGAAAACATAAGTGTCGGCTCCTGAAAGTCGGGAGTCGACTCGAGGAAAACGAGGAGTCAAATCGAGAAGTGCTCAAAAAATATGGGTTCTGTTGTTTGAGCGGAGTCGGCTCGCACAGACAGGAGTCGGCTCGCAAGAATTCAGGGGTCGACTCTTGAAAAGCCAAGGGTCGACTCGAGAAAATAGGCAAATTAGGGAGTCGACTCGGAAACCCTTGAGTCGGCTCGGGACCGATACAAAAATCAGAAAAATGTTCTGATTGACTTTAAAACTTGTCCCAATTAAATTTAAAATATAAATTTGACTTGAATACATTAAATATGACGTTTATCATGGATTCAAGACATGTTTCAAGAATTCATCGATTGAAATATAAAGTGTAAAATTCTTTTTAGAATTCTTTTGAGCATACAACTTAAAACTTCTTTTTCTAACGGTTCAAAATTCATTTGATATAACCATTGAAAGTTCATTCTTTTCAATTTGAATAAGCTCAAGGTATATGATAAATAAACACATTGTTTCCTTTAAGATACTCATGGCTTTTGGAAATCATCAAAATCAATAAAGTTGGGGCAATTATGTTTTAATAATTTCTCAACAGCCTCCCTCGGAAAGCGGCATACAGACACAATCCCAGGCTAAAAGATGAACACCATGACCATCCTGGGACGATCCCCAGAGAAAATCCCTGAAATAACGCTCAATCCTCCTTAGACAAGTCAAAGGGACAGCAGCATTAGATAAGCGATAGAGAGGAAGAGATGTGAGCACTGATCGAATAAGAGTGATCCTCGCCATCATAGATAGCCCAGTGACCTGCCACCCCTCCAGCCGATCACGAATCATCGACTCGAGCTTACTAAAGTCCGAGATCTTAGGTCTTCTGCCAGTAATAGGAATACCCAGATAGGAGAGACACTCTGACTACACAGAAATCCCCATGATCTGCTTGATAGTCCCCTTCCGAGAAGAAGTCACCCGCGGACTAAAACAAATAACAGACTTAGCATTATTAACTTTCTGACCAGAGGCAGAACAGTAATTATGAAGAATAGAAGCAAACGTGGCCGCATTGGCCACAGTAGCCCTGCCCAGGAAGATACAGTCATCAGCAAAAAGCAGATGAGAGATCGAGGGACCTTGAGACCCAGCTCGGTAAGGGTGTAGAACATTGTCCTGCTGAGCCTGACGAAGAGCCCGAGATAAAGAATCAGCCGCTATAACAAAGAGAAACGGGGAGAGGGGACAACCTTGTCTCAGCCCAACCTTAGAATGGAAGTAATCAGTCCGGTCTCCATTGATGAGGATGGAGAATGACGGACTCTGAATGCATGCCATGATCCAATCAATAAACAGCTGGTGGAACCCAAACACCTGAAGAGAGTGACGCAAGAAATCCCAGTTAACTCTGTCATAAGCTCTCTCCATATCAAGCTTAATGTCCATAAGCCCCTGACTACCAGAAGTCCGACGAAGGTCATGCATGAACTCCTGCGCTAATAAAGCATTATCAGTGATACTGCGCCCTCTGAGGAAAGCCCCCTGCTCCGGAGAGATAAGGCAAGGAATAACCCAACACAACCTCATAACAAGGAGGCGAGCACAAACCTTATATAAGATAGTGCATAAACTGATGGGCCGGAAGTGCTGAGGGCTGGAAGCATCCGTCCTCTTAGGAACCAAGGTAATGAAGGTACGATTCTAATCAGAGGGGATAGATTTGCGATGAAAGACAAGCTTGATTGCCTGAGCTAAATCCTCTCCCAGAATATCCCAATATTGACGAAAGAAAAACGGAGGAAAGCCATCCGGCCCAGGGGCCTTATCAGCACCAAGATCCCACAAAGCCAGCCGAATATCCTCCGTAGTGACAGGCCGAGTCAGAGAGACGTTCTCAGCAATAGAGACAGTGTTGAGAGACAGAATAGGATGAGCAGGGACTCCAGAGCCAGGTTGCTCAGTCCACCTACTATGAAAGAAGTTAAAAAGCTGAGCACGAATCATATGATCATCCACCTGGAGCTGACCCTCCTCATCAGTTATATGCCTAATGCGGTTCCTCACCCTGCGTTTCTGAGTGGCCTGATGAAAAAATCTTGTATTACAGTCCCCTTCCTGAATCCACTGAATACGGGACCGCTGTCGCCAAAAGGTCTCCTGCTGCAGCAGAAGAGAGTGGTGGAGCGCCAAACTCGATTGCAGGGACGATAGGTCCTCACAAGAAAGAGAACCCGCCAGGTCCTCTTTAGCCTGGAGAGAAGAGATAGTAGACTCAACCAGCTCCACCTGTCTGACAATATCCCCAACCTCCAATCTATGCCATCTAGAGAGGCGACGTCTAGCAAGGGCAAGCCTTCTGGAGAGCCGATAAATGGCATTACCTCTAACTGGTAACTGCCAGACCTGAGAGATGATGGAGCGAGCAGCAGGATATGAGGTCCAAAACTTCTCGAATCTGAACTGCCTATGCCGCTGAGAGGTGATATCAGTAGAGATAAAGAGAGGACAGTGGTCAGAGGCAATTCTAGACAAGTGAGTGACAGTAGCAGAGGGATAAAGCTGGAGCCAGCTAGAAGAGGCCAAGGCCCTGTCCAATCTTTCCCAGACTCTAGCTGATCCCTGCCGGTTGTTGCACCATGTAAACTGAGAGCCCTGATAACCCAAATCCAACAGACCAGCGCAAGAAATAAAGTCCCTGAACTCAGCCCGGCCCACAGAGCCATGGGAAGCCCGACCACCTTTCTTTTCTGCGGCACTCAAGATACAGTTGAAGTCTCCAGCAATAAGGGAGGGGAATCCCTGGTCAAGAAGAGTCTGAATTTCAGACCACAGCACCTGACGCTCCCGGAGATCAGTACTGGCATATACTCCAGACAGGAGCCATGGGCTGGCACTTCCCTCAGAGATGACCAGCGCAACCTGCTGCCCACATCTGTGAAAAGCATCAACTCTGATATTATTATTTCTCCATAAAGCAACAATACCCCCCGAAAGACCAATGGACTCAACAGCATACGAAACCCAAGCTTGAGCAATCTGTCTCCGAAAACGGGCCAGACTAGCCCCAGAAAGCCGAGTTTCCAGCAAGATGCAAATGTCAAAAGAGTGAAGCTGCATAAGCCTCCCAATTGAGGAGCGAAACGATGGTTTCAATGCTCCTCGCACATTCCATATAAGAATCTTCATGGTAAGGCTGGATTGGAGGGCTCCCCAACCATCACCCCTGACATCTCCACGGAACAGTCCAAATCTCCCGGGCCTTTGCAATTAACAACCTGGATTGATTCCATCAGGACCTCCGTATCGCCTGGGATCACCATAGGATAATTCCGGGTTCCCGTCTCCACACAATCAAGTATCTGGACTGAGTCCGTCAAGACCGCTGATTCAGATACATGAATAGCCTCCTTCAGCAGATGAACCGTTGATAAGTGAGTACTGGACTCTAATTGGGTCGGCTCAGAAGACTGAGAAACTGTCCCCGAAGAGGCCCCTACCCGACCTCGAGCCTTCTTAGCCCCTGGGCCAAACTAGGCCGATGACTCCCGACCAACCACCGAGGAAGCCGCAAACTTGAAGGCTACATTGTCCCCACCTCTACCAGAAAGAGCAGCCTTGCCTTTGGCTTTGGAAGAGCGGGATGGCATTCTGGTAGACGATGACTCCACTGGACGGGCCCGCTTAGAAGGCCCCGAGACGGGGTCTTTACTAGTACTGACCACGAGGCCCAATTTCGGAAAGTTAATTGCTTTATCACCTTCATACAAAGAGGATTGCACTATAGGAATTAAAGTCTGAATTCCATTTGATTCTGAACTCTGAAGCAATGAGTCCTGATACTGAGCTACAGTGCCAACCGGCACGCTCGAGCATTGCCTAGAGTCTTCTGGATGCCTTGACCGAGCAGCACAGGGACATGAACAAGAGAGGAAGACGCTGTCGAGGGCTTCAACCCAGGCTCTCGAGACACCACCGCAATCGACTCAGCTGCGGCTGACTCACCCCGCCCAAACTTCAACCCAGGAGATGGCACGGAGGAGCCAGCGGAAGGATGAAGCTGACGCTGGGCGAACTTCTTCGGCACAGTCCAGCCATCCTTGGACACAGGAGCGGAAGCAGGGCTCAACCGATCTCCCGCCGTTGGGACCGGAGGCTGCGCCAGAGGTTGTCGTCGACGCCGAACTGCAGCTAGCCAGGGACCAAATGAAGGAGCAGAAGACGAAGAAGTCGACAGACCCGCTGGCTTGCATGGACCAGAGAGGTGCAGGGAAGCACAACGATGGCAAATATCCTCCAAATTCTCAAACGAGAAATGCTGCCAGAAGGGGGCGCCGAATCCACGAATCCTGGCTCCTGGCCGGAGGGGAAGACCCAGATCCACTTGAACACAAGCCCGAGCAAACCCTCCCCGCATCCGAGCTTTGGTAGGCTCGTCGGAGAACAAAAACTCCCCCGCCACCGAGAGAATGGAAGAGAGGGTGTCATCCGCCCAGAACTCCATCGGAAGCAGAGGAAGCCGATCCAAACCAGAGCCTGCAGCAAGGAGTCTTCCGTTGGGATGAATTCCGGCTTCCAATCCATCACCGCAAGAACCTGCCCGTTGATCACCCATGGCCGCTCAAGGATACGGCTTTTAGAGAGGGGGTCGGAGAGCCGGATGAGGTAGTGCCTGTGAGCCAGGGGTACCACCTCGATTTCTCCCGGTAGCCCAGCACGATGCAGCTCACGCACAATAGCCTCCGGCGGCACCCACCTAGAGAGAGAATGAGCCAGCACCGCCTTCACGCCCCACGAGCTGGCCTCGCACTCCAGGGAGGTGATCAGGACCTGGATTACCTCCGGGAAGAGCCGGATCAATTCCTCGACCTCCGCCGGAGAAGGGGAAGGAGCATCCCATCCATAGCGACCTAAGGGTGGTCGGCTCCACTGACCACCCGTCTTCAACGAGCCCAAGGGGAAATCAGCACCCGAAGCTGGAGAAGACGCCAAACCATGCCCGGATCCCACCTTCTTGCTCCCGGAAGCCCTCCCAGTAGACACCCCATCGGAGGCCATAGGAAAGGAGGGGACAGCAGAAGGATCAACCCAAATGGAACACCGCCGGAGAAGACGCAGGATCGCCGAAGATCGGAGAAGACGAAGCCGGGAGCACGAATCTTAAAGACCATCCAAAACAGAGAAGCTCTGCTCGGGATGCACGACTTTCAAAGCCAAAAAAACACTTTTCAGGAGTGAATTCTTTATGATACGTTTACCTAATTACACTCTTTTTATCTTGCTTGATTGTGTGTGCAAATTGAATAATCACCATCACTTTATTCTTGCACAACAAAATATACACATAAATTAGAGCTTGTCCTGATGACCATACTCTTATGCCTGCCAACTAAGTTTTTGGATTTAAATCTAACATCGTGCTTCGCCGTCTAATGAGATTCAGATAATTATAGTATAGATTGTGATGACGCCCAATCACTGGTCCTGCACGTCGGGAACGGATGGATTCTTCAGGCTCCGCTTCACCAGGTTACTTGCAAGGAAGTCCCAGGACCGAAGAGGATTCTCTGGTGGGACCCTCCGATGCCCAAGTTAGCAATTGAGGTCACAACCGAAGAGGAGCTCGGATGAGCCCCTTTTAGATGAAAGGGTGCTCCAGAGAAGAAGGGATTTCTCTCTGGGTTTCAAGATAACAATTTTTCGGGGATTATCGCGCATACCTATTTACTGAGTGGATTCACCTTTTTATAGGGGTTGACCCTGGCATGGTCACGTGGGATTCCATGAGGAGGGAATGTCCGCGGAGTTCTTGGGAGTTACGTGAATCTGCGCTGGTTGGTGGGTCCTATCTCATCGGAAAGGGAGAAAGCGGCGGTTGGTGAGCTAAGTCCCATCAGCCAGCGGGGTTGTTGGGTAGTTGGGTCCAGTCCCATCAGCAGCATGGCCTGTGGGTAGTTGGATCTGGCGTTGTCAGGCGGCGTGGGTCAGAGAGGTAGCGTCCCGAGCTACCAGGGCCATATTGGGGCAGATTTGGAGGAAACCAAGAGTCTCGACTCCCCCGAGGGAGCCGAAGCTTATCTGGGTTGGCCAAAGGTGGCCGGGGCCGGCCTTGCCGACTAGGACGTGCCGGGGCGGGGCCGACTCGGCGATCCCGATTGAGAGGGGTTGACCAGGAAGGGTCGGGGCCGACTCAGCGGGCTTGGAGGCGCCGGGGCCGAGAGGGGCTGACCAGGAAGGGTTGGGGCCGACCAAGAAGGGTCGGGGCCGACTCCGCGGGCTTGAAGGCGCCAGGGCCAAGAGGGGCCGACCAGGAAGGGTTGGGGCCGACTCGGCGGGCTTGGAAGCGCCGGGGCCGAGAGGGGCCGACCAAGAAGGGTCGGGACCGACTCGGCAGGCTTGGAGGCGCCGGGGCCGAGAGGGGCCGACCAGGAAGGGTCGGGGCCGACTCGACGGGCTTGGAGGCACCGGGGTGCACCCATGCTTTGATTTTGCCAAAACTACCCCTGGGGCTATATTAGCCACATCAGATGCCCCCCCGCCCCTGAGCGCTAAGGGCCATGCGTCTGCAATCCTTTGGGCGAAAGGGGCGCGAAAATTCAAAGAGAATGATTGTCTCCTTTAGTGCGCTTTAAATGGGCTGAAGTGCTGGCGCTTGGTTTTGAGGCAGTGTCACTTCGAAGATCTCCCGTAATCCTACGTTAGGTGGTGATGACGTCGGCGCCGAACGCTCCGGAGAAGGAGCCCATTGGGTGATGGGGAAAAAGGGCGAAGGCATCATTACCGCTCCGTTTTCTATGGCCCACGATTGGCCGGGGATCGCGTCTTCTGGAATGGATCGAGGCGGCATGCCTCGGGCGCAGGCAAAATTTTTTGGCCGGCAGTCTGCGATGCAATGGGCGCGCGCCAGATGGCGGGATCTGGGGCGGCGTTTGCTGGAGACGAGGGGCTATAAAACCCTTCCAAGGACCTGTAGAAGCCTTTATGCTGCCATTGCTTTCTTCTTCTAGTTTCTTCTTCTTTGAGTTCTCCTGCAACCTGAGTCTTTCCAACTCCTAGGTTAGTTTCATCCCTTTTTTTGCCTATGGACCGCCGTGCCATTAGGGAGGGCAAGAGACCCGTAGAAGAGTCTTCCCAGTCTAGCAGTGAGGACCAGGCCCCTGTAGCTAGAAGTTGAATGCCTTCGTTGGTGGGCGGTGTAGTCATCCGTGGTGAATCGGGGGCAGTAGGACCCCCGATCACCTCCGGTCCTCCTATTAGGGCAGTTCCCCTGTCATCTCGTCATCCGGTGCTTCCTTCGGCGGTGAGTTCCGATCCAGCGGGGCCAGCAGGGGTGGCTTCCACCATGACCTCTAAGGATATAGACGCCCTTAGAGCTAAATACTATGTCCCTGACTTTATTGACCTGTCCGCGCTGGGGCTCAAGGACAGGGTGACCTCTGATCATCCGGGCCAGGTCACTCTGTACGAGGAGTTCTTTCAGTGTGGGCTGCACCTTCCTTTCCATCCCTTTTCCTTAATCTTTTAGATAGATATGGGTTAGTGCCGGCGCAGTTGACTCCAAACTCGATTCGGATCATTTGCGCCTTTGTAATCCTCTGCCACTTCGAGGGGGCCCACCCAGGGCTGTCCCTGTTCCGAGCTTTCTATAAGCTCCGCCGCCAAGGTGAGGGTGCCTGGTGGGCGTTTACTGCCAAGCCGGGTAGAGCCTTCCCATTGGGTCTTCCATCTAAAATTAGGGGGTGGAAACCTAGATTTCTCTTTGCCCATGTCGAGGGGGTTAGGGCCGACTGGAGGGAGCCCGAGACCAGCTCCAACGAAGATTCCTTCGTAGGGGATAGGGATAGGGAGATATTCACCCGACTGTCCAACTGTCAAATCCCCAATTATAAGGAACTCCTGTCCGAGGAGAACCTGGTAGAAGCCGAGTTAGCCCCATCGATCGGTGAGCTTGGCGCCTGAATCTTTCTGTCCGTCCTTCGATTTATTGCATGCTGCCACTGATGCTCGTTACTCTTTTGTGCAGCAATAAGGGTTTCTACCAGCGACTTTGAGGCCGTTTTGAGGCAGAAGAGGCAGGCAACTAGAGAGTCGTCTAGACTAGCGAAGAAACCCCAAGGAAGGGAGCCGGCGAGGCCGGCCACCGCCCCCACAGCCTTGACACCCGCGGGAGAGCCGACCGAGAAGAAACCGGTTGTAAGGGCGGCCCGGAAGTCTGCGAGGGCCGAGATCGAAGAAGGGGAGATCCCGGCCACCACCGAGGCAATGGTGGTGGTTTTGGACGGAGAGGAGGAGGCTCCCGCCGCCGCCGATGTGCCCGAGGCGGGGTGGGTCACTGTTGTTGTTGGCCCTCCGGCCGCTGTTGAGCTGGAGAGAGAAAGTGCTCCCCCAACGCCAGTGAGGGGGAGCGGGTCGCTAGGAAGGCTCGGAACGGGGCGGAGGCGACCGAGGAGCAAAGGAGGGAGTTGGGGGGTTCATCCCGCCAACCGGCCAGACGCCCGGCCCGTCCCCAAGCCGAAGGCCCACAGGTGGGGCAGACGAGGCTGGTTCCCCTGATCAGTTCAATGGCGGATGGCGTGCAGGCCTTTCGCCTCCTGCCAGGGGTTCGGACCGCCGAGCTCGAAGAGGAGACGCGGGGAATGAGTCACTCCGCGCTCTTGGACATGGTAATGGTTTTGTTGTCCAGGTAAATTTTGAGCACTTGTAATTTTTCCATATTTCTTCTTCTTCTCATAGCTGACATGTTTCCTCTGCTACAGTTGGTCACTGGAGCGCTGGGCCTTCGCGAGGCGCTGGCCCAGTCTTCTACCACAATCTCCAAGGCTCTGGCATGGGCCGACAAGTATAGGAAGGAGAGCATGGTGCAGGCTGAAAACCTTGTTCGCCTGCATCAGGAAACCTCGGCCTGCGAGGAGAATTGGGCCAGTCGCCTGAGGGAGATGAAGAGCCAGGTCGAAGTCGAAAGCGGCCGAGCCTCCGCGGCCGAGGCCAAGATGGAGCTGGCCTCAGAGAGATTGAAGGCGGCCGCGGCGCAGAATGAAGAGTTGACTCAGCGGCTCCAACGCGCTAAGGAGAAAACTCGAATCGCGGTGGAGAGAGCGGCCGCCGCGGAGAAGGCGGCAGCGGAGGCTGCAGAGAGAGTGGCCACTGCAGAGAAGGCGGCGATGGAGGTGGGCTTGGAGAAGGCCGGGGCGGTGGCCTGTGTTGACGAGGCCAACGCCAGTGCCGCAGAGGCCGAGAGCAAGGCTTGGGAGGCTGAGGCCAGGGCGCAGCGGGCCAAAGCCGAGGTGGGGCAGGCTGTCCCCAACTACAAGGCCTCGCCGAAGTTCAAGCAAGAAGTCATCAAGGCCAGCCTCGATGCCTACGTTCAGGGCTTCAAAATATGCAAAGTCAGAGTATCTGCGGCCCTCAAGATCGACATTGCTAAGCTCGAAGATATCTGGCCTGGGAATTCTGATGAGGAGCCTGCGAAGAAAAAGGACGAAGGGAAGCCCGGCCCCGGCGAGCCTTAGGCTGTTTTTTTTCCTTTACTTTATTGTATGTAATCGGCCTCGGGCCCAATTTTATATCCTTCTTCAATAGTCAATGAAAAAAAAGACTTTTCCCCCAAACTTCTTTGTGTTTCGATCCATCCCGTCTTCCTTCTTCTTTTAAGGTGCTCCACGACTCCGAACTTGGCCAATATTTGAATGCATCTCTAGGATGTAGGCCGACCATATGAACAGTCACTTGAGTTGTTTCGTGCTGTCGCAGGCTGTTCGCAAGAAGGCTCGCTTACGCATGAATCCCCGAAGGCCTGGAAAGATTTCTGGGCGGCTTGATGCCAAGCCTAACTTTGGAGGCGTCTGGACTGACCAGAGACGATTGAGGTTGATTCTGCCATCGTGAGTGGTTCGCATGCTGCTTGAGGGGTAGCTCGACTGGGTACGGAGCTACTAGGGTCTTGACCGACTCGGGGGCACCGCCGTACCGGGGCCGAGTGGTGTCCCATTAGCCGCAATGCCGGCGAGCCCCTTTTGAACCGCTTCAGGGGTTTGTGTGCCGCCTGAAGGGCGACTCGACTGGGTACAGAGCTGCTAGGGTCTTAACCGACTCGGGGGCACCACCGTGCCGGGGCCGAGTGGTGTCCCGTTAGCCGTGATGCTGGCGAGCTCCTTTGGACCGCTTCAGGGGTTTGTGTGCTACCGGAAGGGCGACTCGACTGGGTATGGAGCTGCTAGGGTCTTAACCGACTCGGGGCACCGCCGTGCCGGTGCCGAGTGGTGTCCCGTTAGCTGCGATGCCGACGAGCTCCTTTTGAACTGCTTCAGGGGTTTGTGTGCCGCCTGAAGGGTGACTCGACCGGGTACAAAGCTGCTAGGGTCTTAACTGACTCGGGGGCACCGTCATGCCGGGGTCGAGTGGTGTCCCATTAGCCGCGATGCCGGCGAGCTCCTTTTGAGAGATTTGGTCCTTGAAGAGTAGTCTGTAATGTCAGAAGGGACCTTCCTTTATTGCTCACGCCCTAAGGGAATACATTATTGATAATATTGACGGAGGTTATCCGCATTCCAAGTGCATGGAACGGGTTGTCCATCAAGCTACTCTAATTTGTACGCCCCCCGGTGGAGTGCCTCGGTGATGCGATAGGGGCCCTCCCAGTTGGGGGATAGTTTGCCCCCCTTAGTAGGCTTTGAAACCTCAATTTTTCTCAAAACCAAATCTTCGCGGTGAAAAACCTTAGGATGAACTCGAGCGTTGTAGTACCTGGCTGCTCGCTGACGGAAAGTCACCATGCGCAGTCTTGCCCGATCACGCGCCTCGTCAATGAAGTCCAAATTAGTCCGAATTAGGGCGGAGTTGTTTTCTTCACTGAAGGACTCCACGCGTGGATTGGGTAGTCCAATCTCGATAGGAATGATGACCTCGGATCCGAAGGCGAGACTGAAAGGAGTCTCACCCATCGGGGCTCTGGAGGTCGTGTGATAGCCCATATCACGCTGGGGAGCTCCTCCACCCAACGACCTTTGGACCCGTCCAACCTGGTTCTAAGTTCTCTAAGGATGGTGCGGTTCATAACCTCCACCTCCCCATTGGTTTGGGGGTGGCCAACGAAAGTGAATCGGTGATGAATGCCTAGCTCATCACAGAAGGCTTTGAATGCTTCGTTGTTGAATTGGCGGCCGTTGTTCGTGACAAGGTGTGAGGTAGACCAAAGCGGCATATGATTGACTTCCAAAAGAAAGTTTTGACTTTGCCTTCAGTGATCTTGGCTAACACTTCGACCTCGACCCATTTGGTGAAGTAATCAACGGCGACTAGCAAGAACTTTCGTTGCCCAGAAGCTGGGGGAATGGCCCAAGAATGTCCATTCCCCACTGAGCGAAGGGCCATGGCGCCGAGAGCGGGTTCATCGGGATGGATGGTTGATGCTGGATGTGTGCATGGCGCTGGCAACCGTCGCATTTCTGAACTAATTTAGCCGCATGCTCCCTCATAGTGAGCCAAAAATATCCCTGACGGAGGGCCTTTTGGGCTAAGGATCTGCCCCCCAGATGGTTTCCACAGATGCCCTCGTGGATTTCTCTGAGTATGTAGTCGGCGTCAGCGGGTCCCACACACTTGAGCAGGGGATAGGAGAATGATCTTCTGTATAGACGCCCATCGAGAAGGATGAATTTGGAGGCTTTCCATTTGAGCAACCTGGCTTCGTTGCGGTCATCAAGGAGTGTGTCGTCAGTGAGATAACGAACGTAGACGTCCATCCATGTGGGTTCTTGGGTGAGCGGAAGGATTTCCTCGCTACCCTCTATACTGGGTCTTTCCAAATATTCAATGTAAGCATCCCTTGCCATACCGCCGGCAGAGGTGGCCAGACGAGAGAGGATGTCTGCCTTGGCGTTTTCACTTCGTGGAATGTAACTGATATTGAAGTAAGCCAGCGTGGAGGTCAGGAGCCGAACCTTGCCCAAGTACTGAGTCATAGCGGGGTCATGCGCCTCGTATTCCCCATTGATTTGTCCAGAGACGAGTTGTGAGTCCGTGAAAGCTCTGAGGCGCTTTATTCTGAACTCTAGGGCTAGCCTTAACCCGGCCAGCAGGGCCTCATACTCAGCTTGATTGTTGGTGGCTTCGAATAGAAACCGCAGGGCGCATTCTGTTCTCTCTCCGCCTGGTCCGGCAAGAATGAGGCCGGTGCCACTTTCCTGAGAGTTCGATGCGCCGTCCACATGAAGGATCCAAGTTTCCCCATCTTCGCCTGGCTCTGGCTCGCACTGCTCCTTGGCAACCTCTTCAGCCATCTCCTCTGCCCAGGTGCATTCAACTAGGAAGTCGGCCAGAACTTGAGACTTCAGAGCCGATCGAGCCTGGAAAGAGAGGTCGAATTCTTCCAGCTTGATGGCCCACTTGGCAGTCGGCCTGAGGTATCCGGACGAGCCAGGATGGCTCGCAGGGGTTGATCCGTGAGCACCATAATAGGATGGGCTTGAAAATACGGGCGAAGACGCCGAGCGGAGACTATCAGGGCGAAGATGACCTTTTCCGCCTTGGAGTATCTGACTTCTGCATCATGGAGGACCTTACTCACATAGTAGACAGGCCTTTGGATTCCATCAGTATCGAGACGCACCAAAACTGAACTAACGGCTTCCGCAGAAGCAGCTAAGTAGAGAAAGAGACTTTCTCCGTCTCTTGGCTTGGATAGGAGCGGAGGGGAGGACATAAACGCTTTCAACCCGTCGAAGGCCCTCTGGCAATCATCAGTCCACTCGAAGCTATTCATCTTTCGCAAGGCCTTGAAGAAGGGCAAGCATCTCTTGGCTGATTTGGAGAGGAAATGACTTAGAGCTGCTATCCTTCCAGTTAATCGCTGCACTTCCTTCTTGCTGGACGGTGGCCTCATGTCAAGTATGGCGCTGATCTTCTCTGGGTTCGCCTCGATCCCCCGCTGGGTCACCATGAAGCCCAGAAACTTGCCTGCCGTGACCCCAAAAGCACATTTCTGGGGTTCAGCTTAACTTGGAAGCGACGGAGGTTGTTGAAGGTCTCCTCTAAATCAAAGACGTGATCAGAAGCGCGGGTGCTCTTTGTCAGCATGTCGTATACGTAGACTTCCATGTTCCGGCCTAGCTAATCCTGGAACACTCTGTTTATCAACCTTTGGTAAGTTGCCCCTGCATTCTTGAGGCCAAAAGGCATCATTTTGTAGCAATAAATGCCCTTTTCCGTCACGAAGGAGGTGTGCTCTTCGTCGCTAGGGTCCATCCTTATCTGATTGTATCCTGAGAAGGTGTCCATGAAGCTGAGGAGTTCATGCCCGGAGGTGGAATCCACCAGCTGATCAATCCTTGGCAGGGGAAAGCTGTCTTTGGGCACGCCTTATTGAGGTCGGTGAAGTCTATGCAAATCCTTCAGCTCCCATTTGCCTTACGCACCATGACCATATTGGCCAACCAACTGGGGTAGTGAGCCTCCCAGATGTGGCCGGCACTGAGTAGCTTGTTGACTTCCTCATCAATAGCCTTTTGTCGATCGGGAGCAAAGCTTCTCTTCTTCTGGCGAATTGGACGGTGTCGCGGGTCAATGTTGAGCTTATGGGTGATCACTTCCGGATGGATGCCGGGCATATCAGATGCTGACCATGCAAAGACGTCTGAATTAGCCCGCAAAAGGCTAAGAGATGCTCGGTCCACTGGAGGGAGGAGTCCGTCGACACGGACGGTTCTTGCCGGGTCATCTCCAAGAGGGAAGGTCAAAAGATGTTCAGCTGGCTCTCCTCCCTTGTTAGAGTCTCTAGGGTCGGATGCTTCAAAGGTTGGTTCAGCTTCCATAGGACTTGATGCCGCATGATAACAGGGCAGGACTAGGCTGACCTCACCGCGCATTTCCCTGACTCCTCCGCCTGTGGGGAATTGCACTAACAGACGTCGGGTGGAAATAACTGCATCCAAAAGGTTCAAACCTGGATGCCCCAGAATGGCGTTATACACCAAGGGAACCCTTACAACTAGGAATTTCATTATTACTGTGCTTTGGCATGGTGGCGTTCTGACTGTCACGGGCAAAGGTATTTCGCCTTCAACCCTCACGGAGTCCCTAGTAAAACCGACCAAAGGGGTCGCCACAGGCTAAAGGGAGTCCAAAGATAATCCCATCCGAACAAAAGCGTCGTAGGTAAGGATCAGCTGAGCTGCCACTATCAACTAATATCCTCTTTACAGAGTGCTTGGCGATCATCATAGAGACGACGATGCCTTCATTGTTTACATTATTTATGACAGCAGATCTCCCCCCATGAATTACATTACTCGGTGCCTCCTCCGCCCTCGGCTGCTTAGATGCGGAGGTTGATCCCCAGGACACCATTCCAACCGCCCGCTCCATGGGGGCATTGTCAACCGGGGCCTGAATAGGTGGAGGCCCCATGAGTGTTGGCAGCGGCTGCTGCACCTTCTGCACATATTTGCCGAGGTAGCCCGGCTGAATGAGCTCCTCGATGGCCCGCTTCAAGCTGTAGCAGCTGTCAGTGTCATGGCCATAGTCCCGGTGGAATCGACAGTAGCGGCTTTTGTTGCGGGAAGGACCTTTCTTCATGGGAGGAGGGCGCTGGAGGTAAGGCTCACCCTCGATCTCCATCAGAATGTGAGATCGAGGGGCAAGGAGGGGTGTGAGCTTGTTCTCGTCGGGGATAGGGCTTCTACGCCTGTTGTTGGGTCGGCGAGGCGGGTCGGTTCGCCGGTGTCGAGGAGGTCTGCTTGGTTCAGGGCGAGCAGGCTTGTGGCTGGAGCTCCTTGAAGATTCTCGGCGGGTGAAGTCGGCTTCATCCGCACGGATATACTTTTGAGTCCGGAGGAGGAGGTCGGAATAAGAGCCCGAGGGCTTCTTATCTAAAGAAAAGGTGAAGCGGGACAGGAGGAG
Source organism: Calamus simplicifolius (assembly GCA_900491605.1). NCBI lineage: Eukaryota > Viridiplantae > Streptophyta > Magnoliopsida > Arecales > Arecaceae > Calamus > Calamus simplicifolius. The sequence goes on along the minus strand of UESW01004615.1, from coordinate 81,385 downwards.
TCCTCACTTCAACGCCAGTGTCGCTATCACGTCGTCGAGATGGTAGACCTCGAGGGCGGCAGCTTTGAACCGGGACATGAAGTCCCATAGCGACTCTCCCTCCTTCTGGCATACGGAGAAGAGGCTGTCCGCCACCCTTGGAATTCGTCGGCAGGCATCGAAATGTGCCAGAAAAGCCTTCTCCAGCCCTCGGAAGGAGTCGATACTGTGAGGGGGCAAGCGCGAGTGCCACGCGCGAGCGGCCTTCCGCAGAGTAGCGGGAAAGGCCTTGTAGAGAAGGGCATCTGAAGCGCCTTGAACATGCATCATTGCTTTATAACTCTCGAGATGGTCGAGAGGATCTGTCGTACCATCGTACGGGTCCACCTGGGGGAACCGAAACCTGGAGGGGACAGGCTCCTCTAATATCCAGCGGGTGTAAGGAGGACGGGTGTCGAACTCCTCCTCTGGCTGATGGTTAATTTTTCTGGCGAGCTCGTCCAGCCGCTGATTGTACTCCTCCAGGCATTCCTCTGCCTGTCGGTTGATTGTTGGGGCCATCCGAGATGGCTCAGAGGAGGAAGAAGAAGATGAAGAAGACAGAGAGGGAGACGGAAGTCGGGGCTTCCGCCTTGGTTCTTCTTGATGATGCGGCCCCGAAGGGATTTTGCTGGGACCATGATCAGGAGAGCGCGGCCGCTTGGAGGGCTCGCGGCGGGATTTCCTCGGGGAAGCTGGGCGATGATCGGCCTCCCACCGACCGGCTTCCCACCGGCCGGCCTCTCGCCGACTGGCATCTCACCTTGGAGAACCTCCCCTCGTCGACTGCTGACTGGCGGGGGGAGCTGTTTGGTGCTGGGTGGTCACGGACTGCTGCTGTTGGAGCCCGTGGACCATAGCAGTGAGCGTTTGGACTTGTTGGGAAAGGGTCGCTAACTGCTCCGCCGTTTAGGCGGCTGTGTTTAGTGGAGGGCAGGTGACTGGAGGATCGGCAACAAGGGGGGTTGGCCTCTTGTTGCCTAACTGGCAGGGGAAGCCCCGCTGGACAGCTGATGGAAGCATCCTGAGCTCGTGTCACCACCATGATTCCAAAGAGACAGAGAGGGGGGTAAGGTTTGGCCAGATGTAGCACAGGGAAGCCCTGGGATACTTGCTGCGTTTTACACCCACGCGCCCCCCTTCCTGGCGCCCCAATCTGATGACGCCCAATCACTGATCCTACACATCGGGAATGGATGGATTCTCCAGGCTCCGCTTCAGCAGGTTACTTGTAAGGAAGTCCTAGGACCGGAGAGGATTATTCGGTGGGACCCTCCGATGCTCAAGTTAGCAATTGAGGTCACAGCCGAAGAGGAGCTCGGATGAGCCCCTTTTAGGTGAAAGGGTGCTCCAGAGAAGAAGGGATTTCTCTCTGGGTTTCAAGATAGCGATTTTCCAGGGATTATCGCGCATACCTGTTTACTGAGTGGATTTACCTTTCTATAGGGGTTGACCCTGGCATGGTCACATGGGATTCCGTAAGGAGGGAATGTCCGCGGAGTTCTTGGGAGTTGCGTGAATTTACGCTGGTTGGTGGGTCCTGTCTCATCGGAAAGAGAGAAAGCGGCGGTTGGTGGGCTAAGTCCCATCAGCCAGCGGGGTTGTTGGGTAGTTGGGTCTAGTTCCATCAGCAGCGTGGCCTGTGGGTAGTTGGATCTAGCGTTATCAGGCGGCGCGGGTCAGAGAGGTAGCGTCCCGAGCTACCAGGGCCGTGTTGGGGCAGATTTGGAGGAAACCGAGAGTCTCGACTCCCCGGGGGAGCCGAAGCTTATTTGGGTCGGCCAAAGGTGGCCGGGGCCGGCCTTGCTGACTAGGACGTGCTGGGGCGGGGCCGACTCAGCGATCTTGGAGGTGCCGGGGCCGAAAGGGGCTGACCAGGAAGGGTTAGGGCCGACTCGGCGGGCTTGGAGGTGCCGGGGCCGAGAGGGGCCGACCAGGAAGGGTCGGGGCCGACTCGACGGGCTTGGAGGCGCCGGAGCCGAGAGGGGCTGACCAGGAAGGGTCGGGGCCGACTCCGCGGGCTTGGAGGCGCTGGGGCCGAGAGGGGCCGACCAGGAAGGGTCGGGGCCGACTCGGTGGGCTTGAAGGCGCCGGGGCCGAGAGGGGCCGATCAGGAAGGGTCCAGACCGACTCGGCGGGCTTGGAGGTGCCGGGGCCGAGAGGGGCCGACCAAGAAGGGTCGGGGCCGACTCGGCGGGCTTGGAGGCGTTGGGACCGAGAGGGGCCGACCAGGAAGTTGCTAAATATATACCAAATCTCCCATATGATATTCTTGTTTCCAGAAAATAAAGTGAAACATGTATTTTATAGGCAATCATTGTTGGTTTTCACATTTCATGATTTGAATTTTTTATTGGCTAATTTGTGTTTGTTAGTATATTCAAAAAGGATAATAGGCTTGATCATAATGTAATCAACCTTTTAGGTGATAAAATTTAACCTTATACAACCAGCCATGCTTACTTCAAGTAAATATTTAATATAGCTATATTTTTTAAAGAATGGAATTTATTTGAAATTTCTTAAGTGCAGAAGGTGTAATTGGGCTCCATCTCTTTCCAACTTTTCTTTCTATGTTTAAGTGTCATTTATCTTTGTATAGTGAAAAAGTCGAAGAGAGATAGGCTCTAACTTCTTCTTTCGTACTTAAAAAGTTATAGGTAAGGTTCGTTCTTTTTAAAATTATATATATGACATCAAACTTTGTGCATTAATTATATAAAAAAAATGATGGTGGGAAAGACCATGTGTTTTTACGCTTTGTAATAAATTAAAGAATTTTAATGCAGCATACTTCTTACTTCAAATGCTTCTTTAATATATTACAATCAATGTTTCAATATATAATTATAATCTATTAGAATTTATTCATTTTGATTTAGGATTTGGAGGCATAAAAGCAGTTATAAGTTAGGCATATTTTAATAAAAACTAAAAAAAATATATAAATTATTATTCTTTGATTTAAGGACTATTCAATTATATTTATATGGTTTGAAATGTTATACTTAACTATTATATGTTTGAAGTATTATCAAGTTATACCGATGTTATACTTAATTATCATATAATATAAATAATATAAAATTATATTCATAAGTTTAAAATATTATACTTAACCATGCATGTGTTTAAAATCTAGTCAAGCTTTAATTAATATGCTCAAACTTTCATATGAATGCAATTTGATAATATACAAATTAAGTATACGTAGTTAAGTATAACATGTCCAATCTTATAGGCATAATTTAATAACATTGAAAATGTATGATAATTAAGTATGTTATTTTAAATCATATAAATATAATTTGATAATGCCTAAATTATAGGGCATTAATCTGTATTTTTATCAAAAAAAAGTTTCCCAAAATGAATGATCAAAGAGAGAAAACTTGATTTGATTTTCTTATGAAACAAATTTAAAGTTTGAGACGGGATGACTTCAGCATTTGATATGGCGAAGGATACTTTGTCCTTTAGATGTACGTATTTTTACCGATTGCATGAAAATGTTTTTTTTAATTTTTTATTTATAGCAAAATAAAAAATAACTTTTACTGTAAAATCTTTCTTATATAAATTTGTTAGTGTTGAATATAAGCTGAACTTTTTTTTTTTTTTTTTTTGTCAAGTCATTGCTTGCTGCAAACTATATCATCTTTGTCTACTTAGCTAATTATTTGGATAATTTTTTAAAAAATATTATGACTATATAATAGAGTTGCTTATTAATAATTTAATATAAACTAATACAGCGATGTCTTGTGAGCCTGCAACGCACTTCTCTGCGAGCATTGAATGGGCCTGAACAAAGCGTTTCCAAAAGACAGGGAGGCCAATTTAATTTACCCCACCGATGCCAAGGAAAACACTTGTACATCGGCTCCGGTGCAGCAATGCTGACGTGGGCTGCATCGTATCTTCCTATTGGTCCACGTGGATTCGACGTGAATGACCTGACAGGCGGTATGGCTGGGCTTTGACGTAACGTTCTGAACGTGACGGACATTTAATGCTGTTCGCTTTTTTTTAAAATTTTCGTGCGAACGAAAATGCCCTTTCGCTCCATTTTACGTTTTCTGTCATCTGTGCAAGAAGAACTCTGTTTCTTCCAGCTTAGAGGCTGAAAATACTTCAACTACTGGACTGGAAAACCTTGATACTGGAGTCAGGAGTCTGTGTAAAAAAACTTCGGGAGGAAATGTCAGCCGCAGCACAAAGTAAAAACTCTTTCTTCCCACTTCTTTATTATATCAACAGTTTTTTTCTGGTTAGAGTTAGTTAATGCGTTTAATGCGCGGGTAACTACCTTAGAACGAAATAGTTATGACACTCTGAGAGTCATAACTGTTTTGTAAGTAACTCTTTTAATGCGGCCCTTTCCCTCCATCCTAGCGCCAATTTATGTTGGATTTCATCTCTGCAAGATGAACTCTTTCTTCCCTCCCTCGCTCTGAGAGTCCGGATGCTAAGGAATCAGTTGAGCACGAACCTACGCCCTCGCTTTATCCAATGAGATTTTCCTTGCCAAAACCTCACCTAGACGTTCGCTTCTCTCTCTGAATTCGGCCAGGTCTGTAAAAGCTTCGTTATCTCTTCGTCAATTGCTTTTAAAAAGCTCCTTTTTTCCTCCATCTGCTTGGGAATGCCAGACCTGGCCGAATTCAGAGAGAGAAGCGAACGTCGAGGGCGTATGTTCGTGCTCAACTGAATTTCACTGTGCTAGAATAACTCTCTTTCTTTCGCCCCCCCCCCCCTCGCTCTGAGAGTCCGGATGGTAAGGAATCCCCGCGACACCCTAGTTCGAAGTCGGCCGTAAGTCCTTCGCGACACCCCAGACGAAATCCCACGACACCCTAGCTTTAGGGCGACGACACCCGTCTTATAAATGTGCACATAGAGAGAACCTGGTGACACCCTAATTGAATTCGGTAGAAAATCAATCGCGACACCCCTGTTGAAATCTCACGACACCCTAGCTCTAACGAGACGACACCCGTGATTGAACAAGAGACCACGGAGATAATCCCCGCGACACCCTAGTTCGAAGTCGGCCGTAAGTCCTTCGCAACACCCCAGACGAAATCCCACGACACCCTAGCTTTAGGCGACGACACCCGTCTCATAAATGTGCACATAGAGAGAACCCGGCGACACCCTAATTGAATTCGGCAGAAAATCAATCGTGAACCCCTGTTGAAATCTCACGACACCCTAGCTCTAACGAGACGACACCCGTGATTGAACAAGAGACCACGGAGATAATCCCCGCGACACCGTAGTTCGAAGTCGGCCGTAAGTCCTTCGCGACACCCCAGACGAAATCCCACGACACCCTAGCTTTAGGGCGACGACACCCGTCTCATAAATGTGCACATAGAGAGAACCCGGCGACACCCTAATTGAATTCGGCAGAAAATCAATCGCGAGACCCCTGTTGAAATCTCACGACACCCTAGCTCTAACGAGACGACACCCGTGATTGAACAAGAGACCACGGAGATAATCCCCGCAACACCCTAGTTCGAAGTCGGCCGTAAGTCCTTCGCGATACCCCAGACGAAATCCCACGACACCCTAGCTTTAGGGCGACGACACCCGTCTCATAAATGTGCACATAGAGAGAACCCAGCGCTACCCTAATTGAATTCGGCAGAAAATCAATCGCGACACCCCAGTTGAAATCTCACGACACCCTAGCTCTAACGAGACGACACCCGTGATTGAACAAGAGACCACGGAGATAATCCCCGCGACACCCTAGTTCGAAGTCGGCCGTAAGTCCTTCGCGACACCCCAGACGAAATCCCACGACACCCTAGCTTTAGGGCGACGACATCCCAGTTGAAAATTGACGACACCCAACTGATCACGGCGGCGAGTAGGCCCGCGACAACCAAGTTACTAAAATTTAATTTTATTTATCAAAAAAAAAAAATACATTAGCCCTTACTGGGGCTTATCTCCTTCAGTCGCTGCATCGGCGATGTGATGCTGGAGGGACGCTACTTTCCCCTCCAGGTGGCTATTGGCCCGACGCAGGACCTCTGTCTCTTTTGTTGTAACGGCCAGGTATTTCGGCCGTCTTGATGAGTCGCTCGCTGCTTGCGAGCGACTCAGCATAAACCACCGCGTCGATGGTGACTGTTGGGGTCGCCTGCCATGGCTGCCAGTAGATCTCACCTCGCCTCTGGAAGCCATCTTGTGGTCAGTTCAAGCTGGAAAGGTGAGTAACGATGGCATTCCCCATCCTTATTTAAGGTTCCCCTGGCGGGTGTTTCGATTGCCACGCGCCACCATCTCAGAGGTTGTTCACAGGAATCGAATTGGTGCGCCACCACGCCCCCCCTCAACGTTGAGTTTCGAGGGATGGGGAACAGAACAAAGGTTCGGGAAGCAAACCGTCGGAAGTTTAACGTCGTCCCAAGAGAAAATTCATGACACCCAAGGATAATTTGGATTTTGGCCAAAAACTCCTTCGCGACACCCATGTTGAAAGCTCACGACACCCTAGCTTTAAGGCGACGACACCCGTGCGTCGAACTGATCACAGAGAGAACCCCCGCGACACCCCTTCTCGAATTCGGCCGAAACTCCCTCGTGACACCCCAGTTGTAAACTCACGACACCCTAGCTTTAAGGGGACGACACCCATGTATTAACAGTGAACCCACGGGTGTCGTCGCCATAAAGCTAGGGTGTCGTGAGTTTACAACTGTGGTGTCACGAGGAAGTTTCGGCCGAATTCGAGAAGGGGTGTCGCGGGGGTTCTCTCTGTGATCAGTTCGCACGGGTGTCGTCGCCTTAAAGCTAGGGTGTCGTGAGCTTTCAACATGGGTGTCGCGAAGGAGTTTCGGCCGAAATCCAATCATCCTGGGATGTCTCGGGGATTCTCTCCGTGTTCAGTTCTAGCACGGGTGTCGAAGCATTGATCCGAGGGTGTCGTGAGCTTTCAAGTGGGGTGTCGCGAAGGAGTTTCGGCCGAAATCCAAATCATCCTTGGGTGTCGTGAATTTTCTCTTGGGACGACTTTAAACTTACGACTGTTTGCTTCCCGAAACTGTTATGTTCCCCATCCCTCGAAACTCAACGTGGAGGGGGGGCGTGGTGGCGCACCGATTCGATTCCTGTGAACAACCACTGAGATGGTGGCGCATGGCAATCGAAACACCCGCCAGGGGAACCTTAAATAAGGATGGGGGAATGCCATCGTTACTCACCTTTCCAGCTTGAACTGACCACAAGATGGCTTCCAGAGGCGAGGTGAGATCTACTGGCAGCCATGGCAGCCGATGCCAACCGTCACCATCGACGCGGTGGTTTATGCTGAGTCGCACGCAATCAGCGAGCGACTCAGGCTGGCGGTCGAGGAATACCAGGATGTTTCAACAAAAGAGATAGAGGTCCTGCGTCGGGCCAATAGCCACCTGGAGGGGAAAGTAGCGTCCCTCCATCGCCAGATCGACGAGCAGCGACCGAAGGAGACAAGCCCCAGTGAGGGCTAATGTAATTTTTTTTTATAAATAAAAATAAATTTTAGTAACTTGGTTGTCGCGGGCTTTCTCGCCGTGGTCAGTTCTAAGCACGGGTGTCGTCGCATTAAGCTAGGGGTGTCGTGAGCTTTCAACAGTGGTGTCTCTAATGACTTTCGGCCGAAAACCAATTCTCCTAGGGTGTCATGGGGATTGTCCGTTCGGTCAGTTCTAAGCACGGGTGTCGTCGCCTTAAAGCTAGGGTGTCGTGAGCTTTCAACGTGGTGTCTCGAAGGAGTTTCGGCCGAAATCCATTTCTACTGTGCTGTCGGAGGGATTCTCCGGCGGTCAGTTCTAAGCCACGGGTGTCGTAGCATTGGAGCTAGGGTGTCAGTAGATTTCAACTGGGGTGTCGCGTAGGAGTAGCTGTTCATGAATGCGTGCCTATATTTTCACAGTTGATGCTGAAAATGTAGATCGGAAAGAAGAAGATAACACTCCCGGCCGTGCAGCTTCACCCGTCGTTCCAAATGCAGTGGATGATATTGTAGTTCCTCAAACTGGGATGGAATTCAATTCAGCAGATGATGTATATACGTTCTACAATGGATACGCGAAACGAGTTGGCTTTGGAATCACAACAGTGTGTAGCAGGGCCAACAACAAAAAACAACTTTGCTTCAAGCACCTGGCGTGTTGGAGGCAAGGAAAATCCAGAAAATCAGAGAAGAGTATGAATCATAGGGATACTGGGAAAGTTGGTTGTATGGCATCCATAAAAGCAAGACTGAATGCTACAAGTGGTAAGTGGATTTTGGATGAGGTTTCTCTAGAACATAACCATGGGCTGTCCATAACATCAGCTGGTTATCTACGGTCGCATAGGAGGATCAGCACACCAGAGAAGGCAGAGATCAGCAATTTACATGCCGTGAATGTTCCGACGACTCAGATATACTCTGCCATAGCAAGGAGAAAAGGGGGCAGAGGACAATTGGATTTCACCGAGAAGGATGCTCGTAACTTCATTAGTCGCGAACGTCAGTCTAAGCTGAAAGAAGGAGATGCTCAGTCGATGGTAATTCATTTTGCCGAAATGCAACTCAAAAATCCCAATTTCTTCTACTCCTTAGACCTCAATGATAATGGTCATCTGAGGTCTGTCTTCTGGATTCATCCAAGGTCAAGATTGGCATGCACATACTTCGGTGATGTTCTAAGCTTTGACTCAACTTACTTGACAAACAGATATCAAATGCCTTTTTGTCCATTTGTTGGGGTGAACCATCATGGACAGTCAACCTTGCTTGGATGCGCATTGTTGTCTGATGAGAGTACTGAGACATATAAATGGGTTTTTAAGACTTGGCTGGATGCAAATGGTGGTCAAGCACCTATTGCCATGATTACTGATCAAGATAAGGCAATCGAGGCTGCTGTCAAAGAAGTTTTTCCTAATACCCGACATCGATTTTGTCTTTGGCATATATTGAAGAAGATACCGGAAAAGATTGGCCACATTTGCACGGCAAATCCCAAGTTTATGGTTGATTTCGATGAGGCAATATATGATTCATTGACCATAAATACATTCGAGGAAAGGTGGGCACATGTTATGGAGAAATATAAAGAATGCAAGTCTATAGATTGGTTCAATGTCCTCTACGAATGTCGGGAAAAATGGGTCCCAGTTTACCTGAAGGATACATTCTTCGCAGGTTTGTATGTCAATGGTGGCTTTGGTTCATGATTCATTTAAACGCTTTTTTTTTTAATTTTTGGTTGACAAAATGTTTAACAGGGATGTCATCTTCACAAAGGAGCGAGGGCATTAATCACTTCTTCGATGGGTTTATAAATTCGAAGACAACACTAACGGAGTTTATAAGTAAGTACGAAGATGCCTTGGAAAAACGATACGAGGCCGAAAATGAGGAAGATAATAGGACTTTGCAAACGATAGCTTTCCTAAAGACATCATCACCTTTTGAGAGACAAGCTGCAGGAAGGTATACACGGAGCATTTTCAAAAAATTCCAGAATGAGATCCTTGAAATGGCTGCATCAAATACAAAATTGATCAACGAAGCTGGCAACACATGTATATTCCGTCAAGTCGTATGAAAGGATTGAAGTCGATGGAATTGGCAAGGAGATGATCAAAGATTATATCGTGTCATACGATAGAAATATTGAGGATGTCCAATGCCAGTGCCGATCCTTTCAGTTCAAGGGGTACCAGTGTAGGCATGCCCTGTTGGTTCTTCATCAAAATGACGTATTTCGTTTACCAGATAAATACTTCTTGAAAAGATGGTGCAAGGACATGAAATACCAATTCGATGAATTCGACTGCAATACTGAGGGTTATGAAAAAGCACACGAAACTCACGGTAGGCAGTGACAATTTTTTAATTGAAATGTCTTAATATTTGTTATCGTTAATATTCTGTTTATGATTGTAGATATAGTTTGCTGTCTCATCGGATGACGAAGCTCGCAGAGATAGCCTCCATGTCTGAAGATGCATTTAATGTAGTGATGGATGGTCTACCGCCTCTATTCAAAA
>UESW01004615.1:0-65767 GCA_900491605.1 Calamus simplicifolius | reverse complement strand
CGTTTGATTTTCTGCCGAATTCAATTAGGGTGTCGCCGATTTCTCTGTATGTGGTCATTTATAAGACGGGTGTCATCGCCCTAGAGGTAGGGTGTCGTGGGATTTCAACATTGGTGTCGCGTAGGATTAACGGCCGAATTCGAACTAGGGTGTCTCTGAGATTATCTTCGTGGTCTGTTTAAAGAACGGGTGTCATCTCCCTAGAGCTAGGGTGTCGTGGATTTCAACTAGGGTGTCGCGAAGGATTAACGGCAGAATTCGAAGTAGGGTGTCGCCGGGTTCTCTCTATGTGGTCATTTAAGACGGGTGTCGTCGCCCCAGAGCTAGGTGTCGTGAGATTTCAAATGGGGTGTCGCGATTGAATTTCTGCCGAATTCAATTAGGGTGTCACCGGGTTCTCTCTATGTGGTCATGTTAAAGCACGGGTGTCGTCTCGTTAGAGCTAGGGTGTCGTCAGATTTCAACAGGGGTGTCGCGATTGATTTTCTGCCGAATTCAATTAGGGTGTCGCCGGGTTCTCTCTATGTGCACATTTATGAGAGGGGTGTCGTCGCCCTAAAGCTAGGGTGTCGTGGGATTTCAACTGGGGTGTCGTGATTGATTTTCTGCCGAATTCAATTAGGGTGTCGCCGGTTCTCTCTATGTGCACATTTATGAGAGGGTGTCGTCGCCCTAAAGCTAGGTGTCGTGGGATTTCAACTGGGGTGTCGCGATTGATTTTCTGCCGAATTCAATTAGGGTGTCGCCGGGTTCTCTCTATGTGCACATTTATGAGAGGGGTGTCGTCGCCCTAAAGCTAGGGTGTCGTGGGGATTTCAACTGGGGTGTCGCGATTGATTTTCTGCCGAATTCAATTAGGGTGTCGCCGGGTTCTCTCTATGTGGTCATTTAAAGCACGGGTGTCGTCTCTTAGAGCCAGGGTGTCATGAGATTTCAACTGGGGTGTCGCGATTGATTTTCTGCCGAATTCAATTAGGGTGTCGCCGGGTTCTCTCTATGTCACATTTATGAGAGGTGTCGTCGCCCAAAAGCTAGGGTGTCGTGGGATTTCAACTGGGGTGTCGCGATTGATTTTCTCCGAATTCAATTAGGGTGTCGCCGGGTTCTCTCTATGTGCACATTTATGAGAGGGGTGTCGTCGTCCTAAAGCTAGGGTATCGTGGGATTTCAACTGGGGTGTCGCGATTGATTTTATGCCGAATTCAATTAGGGTGTCGTCGGGTTCTCTCTATGTGGTCATGTTAAAGCACGGGTGTCGTCTCGTTAGAGGGGTGTCGAGATTTCAACTAGGGTGTCGCGATTGATTTTCTGCCGAATTCAATTAGGGTGTGGGAATAAGAGTTCTTACTTGCTGCGGATGACATTTCCTCCAGAAGTTTTTTTACACAGACTCCAATAGCCAGGTTTTCCAGCCTCGAAGCTGAAATATTTTCTTTCGACCGGGGAAGAAAGAGAGTTCTTCTTGCACAGATGAAATACAACGTAAAATGACGCTAGGATGGAGGGAAAGGGCATTTTCGTCCGCATGCTAATTTTAAAAAAAAGCAAACTGCTTTAAATGGCCGTCACGTTCAGAACGTAACATCAAAGTAGAGCCATACAGCCCGGCAGGTCATCCACGTAGGAGCCACGTGGATCAATTAGAAGAGATGGTGCAGCCCACGTAAGCCTTACTGCACCGAAGGCGGTGTACAAAGTTCAAAGTCTTTTCCGAGCATTAAGGACCATTCTTATGCCTTAGGCTAAGCTTTTATGGAGCTATCGGTCAACTCTTCTAACATGAGATAAATTGTAAGCCAGGCCTACAGAACTAGGTCCCTCTATTAACGGGATCTGTTGAAAAGCCAAGGTTTCCGATTTCTTGAGATATCTGATACCAAGATGAGATTTGAGACCTCCATTATTATATCCATCAAGATGGAAGGCCAATCCTTCTTCTCTAAGAAATCATTTGACTAATTTTAAATGTTCGAGGTATCCAATTGTCAACCGATGCATAACCGAGGCAACAAAAATATTGACCAGCATTTTAAAACAGTCCGGCCGTCATTTCACACATTGACTCCAACGACAGTGACTAAACAACCGTCAATAAAATAGAACAGAAATTTAAAATGTTGAAGTTGATCCATCGATCTTATGCTAAATCGATCAATTTATGTTGACCAACAAAAGCTCCCAGTGTTTTAAACTTTGGATGACTGCTATCAGACAAAACATACCTTGGTCAAGATGAAACCATGCTGCAAGCCTAGCGTGAGATCACCAGTTATTGCCGTTAAAATACGTTCCTCGAACGTTAGACAATGAAGAGCCTCTTCCTTAACGGAATTTCTAAAAAAAAAAAAAAAAAAATCTTAAAAATTAATTACATCGATAAAAATTTTTCGATGCTCAAGTAAGCAACTTAGAAACAGTATAGAAAGAGCTAAAAGAATTCGCTAGAGGATTTGGGTTCATATCCCTTCTCTCGTTGTGAGTGAAAGTTCTTATACATGTCCGAAGGTCTCTCTTACTCGCTTTTAAAAAATGGTTGATTCTGAAACGTTATTGTCTGATAATAAACAGATGGCAAGACCGACAAAGATAGGTCACAACAAATACTGAACATGTCAGAGGTATCCCGTCTTGTCAGTCCTCTGTCAGACGCGCCGTACAGATGGTAGGTGAGCCTAATCGTGTCAGGCGTGCACCGTAACGGATAGTAGCCATACGTGGTTGCAGATGATTAGTGAGCCATATGATGGTTGTAGATGATTATTGAACTACGTGATGGTTTGCAGATGATTAATGAGCCACATGACGGTGTAGGTGACTCGAAGCCAAGGGAACCTGCAGCCCGAGGTCTAGAAAGCTTGGAATCCGAGGCCAAGGAACTGAAATCCAAATCCGAGGGACTTTGAAGTTTAAGGCTAGGGTTTTGTCAATTACCCTTTCCGTTGGCCCTAACGTGATCCGATCAACCACATCATCGGCCATCCCAAAGACCGGTCCTGCTAAGCTCTAAATGTGAAGCCTTTTTTCATATCCTTCTTTCTAAGCAAACCATTGACCCTTCTTTTATCACAGTAATCCATAAACTTTATGAGAGCATAATCATTCCCCTACCTTCGTTTGTCCCAACCATCCCTCAGGCATGTCTCTCATCAAAGATGCCTTTCTTGCCAAAAAGATTTTTCATTGCGTAAAGGCTCCTCCAAAATCATGATATTTCTCAATAAAATCATCAAAAGATCCATCAAAAGATCCAACTGCTGCTCTTCTCAATAAAATCATCCATTGAAATCTCTCTTCAATACAGGTCCACACACCCCGTGGCCAGTTTTAGTGCTAGTTTAAAACAACTGGAAGAGAGTAGGTATGTCATTTTTGACAAACCATAACTCTATATGACTTTTTTAAATTCTAAGATTCCAAAGAGCTCAAGAAGTCAATTCGACGAGGAAAAAAGAAAAAAAAAAAAAAAAAAAAAACAAAGGTCAGTAGACTGTGGAAGAAGTCTTGGGCATAGATTTGCGATATCTGCGAGTATAATATTCCATGTCCTTTTCCTGTTGACATCATGCCAATTTGCAAGCCAGACGCTATTAAACTAATGCTAACAGCTCCCCTCATCAAAACTGGGTCCTAAAAACATGAGTAAAAGCACACAGCATAAATGTGCTCAATGTCATGTGATCACGGGTGCTGGCACTTGCACCAAGGGTGATGACCGTCCCCTCTTGCACCATACTAGCTTGCAGTCCCTCATGTGATGCCAAATGCTAACCAGTTAAACACCCCAGCACAACAAAGATTGCTTTTGAAAAGGTCAGGATTAACTATTGTTCAAGACCCTCTTATAAAAGCATGAAAGCTAGGACATCAACACAAAGCTATTTCATCTCAGAAGAAAGGTCCTACTGGATAATCCCCAGGATTCAATACTGCCATATACGTAAATCCATTGTAAACTTTAAGGTTAAATATAAAATATAGAAGATGGCCTTAATGGAATAGTAAAATTGCTCCATTTGACATGGGTGTCACCGATTGGAAACATTAAAAAACGCCTCTCCGTATGTGAAAATAAGGCTGCATACATCTAACCCTCGCACCCTTTTAAGAGCAAAAGGCTAGTGATTTTTTGCTTCAATGGAGCCAAGATCACTTTAGCATCTGGATTTCCAGTCTACAATTTAAATGTAATAATATTTTGGTAACATAGTTATTTCAATTAGATGATGTACTCAACAGGGTTGGAATAATGTTTTTTTTTTTTTTTGGATTCCTATTCTTCAACTTGGCATTTATAATCTTTCTCGGGAAAGAAAATTAATAAGAAAGAGGGATACAAAAACACTGAAAGTTCATATAAAGTTGTATAATTTACCATTTTTGGCCATATATGTTTGAATGAAATTGCTAAGTCAGACAGATCATAAGCAATGAAAGCCTTTTAGATTCTCACTTTCCAAACCGTTGCTCAGGAGACCATTAGGTGGGAAGAGTGATGCTGCTTGTTGACTCAACGGTTTCAAAATTGGAACTCGAATTTGACACCAGAATCAATAGTAATAATGGAAGAAAAGATGCAAACAAAAAAGAGATCCGGCAGGTCTTGCAAATTGTAGCTGAAACAAAAAATTGGGACATAAAAGCAGAAAAGAATTGCAGTATGAAGCAATATCAACTCTTTTTTCAATCAGGGGAAAACCACATCTAGTCAAGATCAAACAAAACAACATTCTAATCATATTACCTAGCCTCATTTAGCAAGGTAATTGGTATGAAATAACGCATACATTTTCTTCTCTACATCAAACACCTCAGAAGACACCACCTAAAAAAGGATGAAAGATTGTTACTCTGTTACAGTGTTACTCTGCATCTGGTGCAGTTTTCCTCCGTGACCGGCTGAAGGGCTTTGCAGGGGGAGAAGGAGAGCATTCAAAGGGGAGTAGGGGGGAGCTCCATCTCTCCTTTCAAAATTTGACAATGTCTCCACCATCCGGTCTCAACTCTGGCATCCTCTGCAAGCACAAGAGAGCCAAATTTACGCAGAGGCTGGCCTGCTCTTTGTTGAACGAGTCCTTGAGGTTGTCATCCACTAGATCCAAGATATTGCCCGTCTGAGCCAGTTGCCTGCACCAGCTTATGAGATTGGCCTTCTCCAGCTCCATGGGCGACGACAGCACGTGCAAAGGCCGTCTTCCGGAGACTATCACAAGGATCAGAACCCCAAAACTATAAACGTCGGCCTTCTCCATGAGGTGCCCTCCGCATCCACCACCGTACTCGGGGGCGACGTAACAAACGGTCCCTCTCATGCTCGCCGTGCTGCTGAGCTCTCTACTGAATAGGTCGCCACTGAACATCTCGCTCCCCACCGATCGACTCCTTTTCTTCTTCCACCCCCTCCGAAAGCTTATGTCCAGATTTGATTCGCGACCCCTTCTACCGATATCGTTGCTTGCGTTGCTGCCACCGATCACTTCGCCATGGCTGCTGATCGATCGGAACCATTTGAGCCCCCTTTGCTGTGGCCCTTGCTGCTAATCTCTGCGAAGTACTCCTCCTTCCACCACTCCCTCATCTTCCTGTTCTTCTTATCTCGACCGTCGATGGCCTTCTTCTGTTTCTTCTCCGGCTTCCCGACGGAGGCGTCGAGAGCCGATTCCCGGAAAAGGGCGTCGTCCCCACCGTCCATTCTCTCCACCTGGCTCGAATTCCTGGAATCGAAGCAGTCCTCCGGCGAGTTCTTCCTCCATCGTCCCAGTCCGGGTTGCTTGACGGGCAAATCTGGCTCCCAATCCACTCCCTAACGTAGTCCTTGCTGCTTAATTCTCCACTCCCGTCCTGCTTCCACCACCAGTCCCTCCCCCACGGCCCGTTCGCCTCGGCCTTACCATCGTCCAATGGCGAATTCCCCCCAATTCCTTGCTATGATCGATGCTGCAAAGCTCGTCACCGGCGGCTGCCGCCTCCTTCCCCTTGGGACTAGTGCTAGTATTAGGGTTATTAGTGAGCAGCTGCATGGGACTCAAATTTCTGCAGGAATTGGAAGAAGAGGCGCGGAGGGCGAGGGAGAAGTCCACGTGGGGGCTCCCGGAGAAGAGCTCCTGGCTGAAGAGCTCGGCGCCGGGGCCGGCGGCGAGATCGGCCTCGGTCTTGATCCTGGACAGCCCAAAGTCGGAAATCTTGGCGCGAAAGTCGGCAGTGAGGAGGATGTTGCTGGGCTTTATGTCGCCGTGGATCACCGGGGATCGCATTCGAGGTGGAGGAAGGCGAGGGCCTGGGCGACGTCGAGGACGATGCCGAACCGGCGATCCCAGCTGAGGACGAGATGATGATCGGAGGAGGAGAAGAGGGCGTCTTGGAGGCTGCCGTTGGGCATGTACTCGTAGACGAGGAGGCGGCGGCGGGGGCTGTCGAGGCAGTAGCCGAGGAGGGAGACGACGAAGGGGAAGGGGGGAGGGCGGCGAGGACGTGGAGCTCGTTGTGGAACTCGCGGTCGGAGGAGGTTTGGGGAGGGAGGAGGAGGGGGAGGAGGAGGAGGGGTGGTCGAGGCGTTTGACGGCGACAGACTTGCCGTCGGGGAGGATGCCGCGGAAGACGACGGCGGAGGCGCCGCGGCCGAGGGAGCGGGAGGGGTCGAAGTAGGCGGTGGCGGAGCGGAGGTCGCGGAAGGAGAAGCGACGGAGTGAGGAGGCGAAGGGGGCGTCGAGGGGGGGGGGGTCGCGCGGGCGCGGCGCGGCGAAGGGAGCGGTAGAGACAGAAGAGGAGGAGGAGGAGGGCGAGGACGGCGAGGAGCAGGGCGGAAAAGGAGGCAACGACGACGGCGAGGAGGACGTCCCGGCGGCTGCGGGGGCCGGGGCTCGGCGGAGCGACGGGCCGCGAAGGCATGGAGTGGAGTCTAGGTTCAGGAGAGACAGTGGGAAGAGATGGGAGGAAGAATGGAGCGTGATCAAGAGGTTCATGATGGTGGTGATGGTGGTGGCGAAAAGATAATTAAAAATTAACAAAAACAAAGGAAAGATGAGGAAAAAAATGGGTGACGTACGGTTGGAATTCGTTTTAAAATTTTTATTCTATTGAGAAAATAAATAAAAGGTTGAGAGAGACTGAGACGGTGGAGCGAATAAAGAAGGAGGAGGACGGGGGGGGAGGGCCCCAAAGGGCAGAATAGAAGCGAGAGCGATGAAAAGGAGATGCTTTTTTCTGGGATTTGACTTTCGAACCGTAGCGGTCCGACCCAAGGTAGGAGGAAGGAGGATTAGGAAGATTTTTTTTTTTTAATAATGTCTTTAAAATGTTTAATTATTTTAAATCAACAGGTGGGAGTCACAAAGCTTCTGGAGGTTACCGTCGCAGCTGATAGTATTCTATTCAGAGTGGTGGTCAAGGTAAGTTGACTTTTAATTTAATCATTCTACTCGTAGAAAAGATTCAAAATGGAGAGAATTAGAAATAAGAAATAATTTTTTAGAAATAAAATTTTAATTGTTAATAACATGAGGGAAGGGGAGGGGAGGGATGCTGCGTGCCGTGCGAGGTACGCGGCTCTTTTGGCGTTGGGTTGCTTGCACGCTGGTCAAGAATGGAATGTTGACCGGGAACCGGAAAGAGAGCGAGAGAGGCCCACTGGCCTTGCTTAAAGTTGCGGATAATCTGGATTCTAGAGTACCGAGAGTAGGCATCAGACCGCATGCTGTGCGCGTGAGATCAACCAGGGCGATGGACGGCTCTGAACTCACGTCTACCCTACATGAGTATTTTATCAATTTTAATTTATTTTATATAATAATATTTCAAATATTATTTTAAAAATTTTAAAAGATTAAATTATAAGAATCAAAATAAATTTGAGTGAAAATTAAATATATTTTAACTTCGTTCTTTTCACTGTATGAATGCAAAAATCAATCTAAGTTATTTTTTTTAATTTAAGTTGAAAATTGTGATCTAAAATTGAGAGTCAGCTCATTCACAAAGAATTGGACTGTCTAATGGAATGTTAAAATTTTTATAAATGCACAAACTAATCTGATGACGCCAAGTCACTTTCTTTAAGTACCGAAAAATGGACGTTCTCCTCGTCGGACTCATGCAAGAAAAGTTCGAAGATCGGATGCTCCGGTGGGGATCCTCCGACGCTCAAGTCAGTCACTTAGGAACAGATGAGAACTGTCTAGCCGAAGGGAACTAAACAGTTAAGGCTTAACTAGTGGAAAAGAGCTAGAAAAACCAGAGTTCCTCTCCCCTTACTTACGACATGGGTGTATGCTTTTATACCTGTTCGAAGATCCCCCTTCTGTTCCTGATGATTGCTGATCTTCAGGAGCCCAGTTCAATAACGGACAAAATATGAGACTGACAATGACAGATCGTACTGTCACCGTACATGCTGAAGGTGTCCCGCATCATTGGTTAGCATGGCCTCACAGGTGTTTTGCATCTGGGGCTATATCTGGTGCGCACCACCGCTGGATATGACCGCGCACAGTAGCAGGCAGGTGGTGGATCGTACGCTGCAATGGGGTATGTCGCGCATAGAGACAGACATACAACGGACCATACGCCGTTATGAGGCATGGTTACACCCTGCTACAGATGTGCAGCGGATCACGTGGGCATGCCAGGTGGCCCAGAGCGGGCCGACCGTGTGCCGGGGGTCGAAGTACTGTTCATATGGCTCGAGACCAGAGGGGGTCTCGGAGGTGTTGAGAGAGCCTCCGTCAGTCGCCGTTATCATTGTGTTTATTCGACGGTTGGATCAGCCATATCAGATGCCTCCTCATCCTGAGATGGAGTGGGCCACCCCAGTAAGGCGAAAGGGGTGTACCCCCAAGTGGTGATCCCTGCCCATCGCGAACCGTCTCTGGACACGTGCCTATGGGCGCTGCGACGATTTTATGCGGGCGTGTGGGGATGTGAAAAGGCGGCCAATACTGTCCACCCGATTTGCGGCGATCCTCGAAGCAGGGTTGATCCGTCGGAGTCCATGAGGAAAGTCGTGCCATCATTACCCATCATAGAGGCGACGTCAGCGTGTCCCATCATTGGCCGGAAGCAAATCGTATCTCGTGCTCATCGGTTTTCGAGGCAGTCCATCCTATTCCGAGAGTCCACGTGGTGGACGAGGCATGGCGGGACAATTTGAAACTGAATAAAACCCGGGTGGAAGGTCGAAAGCAGCCATTCTGTTCCCTATATCGTCTTCTTCCTCTGCTTCCTTGATTTTCTACACCCCGGTCCCCCCTGCAACTGAGAGCCTGCGCACGTCACTTTCCTTCCCAGGTCAGCTCTTTGCTCTTTCTAGGCTCCCTGCTCCTTCTTCTCGCCATGAGTTCCCAGTCCTGGTCCGCGGAGGACAATTTAGAGGATCGTTCTTCGTTGAGAGGCCTCGAGCTTCTCCTTCTTCTCCCCCTTCTCCTTCTCCTCCTCTCAAGTGGTCCTCTGATCCAGAGGACCGCGTCCCTCTAGCCCAGCGGGGGTCGCCAGAGGCTCCCGTAGGGAGGCGTCTAGTGGCGGCTGGTAGGCTCCTCGAGGGGCCACCAGGCGGGGGCCAGCGCCTCCTCGAGAGTGGGGGCAAAATCCCTGGAAGGGGCCGCTCCATGGTAACAGGCCAGGATCTAGCAAACATCCGGGCTCGTTATCAAATCCCTCAGGAGATCAGGCTTTATCTTCCAACTCCCGACGATAGAGTGATCTCCTCTCGACCTGTCGAGTGGCCATTTACGAAATTTCTCTGAGGGTGGGCCTCCGTTTACCCCTCCCCCCTTTTTTCGTAAACCTTCTCGACTATTACTCCCTGACCCCTTCACAGTTGGTCCCAAACTCCCTTAGGGTTGTTAGCGCCTTCGTTGTCCTCTGCCACCATCTCCAAATTACACCTCGGGTCTCTCTCTTTCGCTTATTCTACATTCTCCGGTCTCAAAAGGGTTGGTGGCTATTTCAGCCCCGATCCGGCCGAGTCTTGAAACTCCTTCTTCCCACCTCCATCAAGGGATGGAAATCCTGGTTTTTTCTTTGCAAATCTTGACCAAGTTAAGGCCCGGTGGGGGGACCCCGACCTCCGAGTAACACGAATTCCACTGTCCACCCCGGAGACAAGGAAGCGTTAGGGCGGCTGTTGGCTACCGACATCCCTCGGTACAACTTGCTCTTGACGGAACAAAACCTCAGTCGGCGGGTCTCATTTTCCACCGCGGTAAGTCTCCCTTACACTTAGTCAAAGTCTTCCTGTTTCATTTTTTTTGACCGACCCTGACCGAAGCTGTACAACCATGAAGGTTCCGACCCAGAAACTCCTGAAGGCCGTTGCCATGAAGAGGGCCCGAGAAGGACCGAGTGAAGACCGGCGAGCATCGGCTCCAAAATGCCCGACGGTGCAGGTGCCCGAGCCACGGCACCGCAAGAGCCCCTGGTCACTCCGGAGATTGACCTCACAGCCGACACCCCACCAGAAAGGGCGGTGACCGAGGGGGCACCAATGAGGAGCCGGCTGCGGAGGAGCCGGTGGTAGTAGAGGAGCCAGCGGTAGTGGAGGAGCTCTTTGCTCCCAGTAGATCGACCCTCCCTGAGGCAGCCAGGAGCTGGGGAGGGGCCGTCAGGGGCAGCAAGCCCGCCCCCCGAGCAGACGCCAATGAGCAGTCACGCACGAGTCTGGAAACGCCGAGGCACCGAAGGGAATGGAGCCAGACCAGGGCCGCCTCGGGACTCCATTCTAAACGATGGGTGTTGGGTATAGCGGATCCTCTCACCAGTCTTCATGCCCGAGGTCCTGGAAGAGCTTAGCCACTTGAAGGCGGCTACGTTCTACCGAGAGTCCTACGCGGCTCTCGTCAGAGTAAGTTGTCCTGCAACCCTTCGCCTCTATATTTCTCTTTTTCTTTTCTTCTCTCTCTCTTTTTTTTGACATGGAACCTGCACGCAGCTTGCGAACTCCTAAGGGATACAAGGGAGGTCATTCACGGAGGAAAGACCCTTACGGGAGGCCCAGAAGGAGGCTGAGGAAGCTCGTAATCGTTAGGAGGCGCCGAGGGGGCCTTGGAGTCAGCTAGAACCGCTCGGGCCAATGAGATAAGGGCTGCTGAGAGCCAAGCGGAGGCTGAGGCCAACCGCTTGCGGGCGGCACTCCGCCAGATGACGGACGCCAAAAACGCCGTTGCAGCAAGAGATCTGCACATCTCTAAATTGACCTCCGCCATCCAAACAATTGAGAGTCGGACGACCGAGGCCGAGGAGAGAGCAAGGTCGGCCGAGGAGGGTAAGGTCGGAGGAGGAGAGGGCAAGGGCGGCAGAGGAGAGGGCAAAGGCGGTGGAGGAGAGGGCTGATAAAGCTGAAGAGGAGGCAAGTCGCACCCAGGAGGCCGAGAGGGTAGTGGCGGCAGCTCTCGCTACAGAGGAAGGAGTTCGAGCCGCCAAGGTGGAAGCAGCCGTCGCGGCCAGGACCGCCAGGGTCATAGAAGAATTCAAAGCATCCGAGCACTTTACAGACGAATTGGCGGAAGCTTCGGCGGGGGCGTTTCTTCAAGGATTTCAGCATGGGAAAGAGAAAGTCGCTCGGGACTTGAACTTTCCTCAAGCCCTAGAGGTCGAACTAGAGCATCTCTCGGAGTTGGCCTCATCCGATGATGAGCCCGCACCGGCCGAACCGTGAGCCTCCACTTGTATTTTATTTTTGCAAGTCCGACTAGGTCGGCGCTTTGTAATCACTTTAAATTAATGAAATATCACTTTCCCCCAAGATGAATTGTCTTTGTCCATCTACAACCTCTACCCCAAATTCCTTGGTTAATGATGTGCGACCTCTCGGGGCTTCATCAGCGCCGAGGGGTAACCTTTAATTCATTCGCAAATCACTTTGACCTGGCCAGATAGGACCGGACCTTGGGGCCAGGAAGGAGGGGCTTCCTGGGGTTGAGGCATTGGACTCAGGAGGTCGAGGCAGAAGGGCTCCTGAGGACTAATGGCGCACCGCTTTGCCGAAGGTATGTCGGGCTTTGTGCCTGGCTGGCCCAGGGCTTTAAGTGCCAACGGGGGTCGGGCTTTGTGCCTGGCTGGTCCAGGGCTTTAAGTGTCGACGGGGGTCAGGCTTTGTGCCTGGTTGGCCCAGGGCTTTAAGTGCCGACGAGGGTAGGCTTTGTGCCTAGCTGGCCCAGGGCTTTAAGTGCCGATGGGGTCGGGCTTGTGCCTGGCTGGCCCAGGGCTTTAAGTGCCGACAGGGGTCGGGCTTTGTGCCTGGCTGGCCCAGGGCTTTAAGTACCGACGGGGGTCGAGCTTTGGTCATTGAGAGCCGATGGTACATCGCTCTGCCAGTGGTATACTAGGCTTTGTGCCTGGCTGGCCCAGGGCTTTTATGCCGATTGGGGTTGGGCTTAAGCTGCTGAGAGCCGATGGTACATCGCTCTGCCAGTGGTACACTGGGCTTTGTGCCTGGCTGGCCCAGGACTTTTGTGCCGACCGGGGTCGGGCTTAAGCTGCTGAGAGCCAATGGTACATCGCTCTGCCAGTGGTACACTGGGCTTTGTGCCTGGCTGGCCCAGAGCTTTTGTGCCGACCGGGTTGGGCTTAAGCTGCTGAGAGCCGATGGTACATTGCTCTGCCAATGGTACACTGGGTTTTGTGCCTGGCTGGCCTAGGGCTTTTGTGCCGACCGGGGTCGGGCTTAAGCTGCTGAGAGCTGATGGTACATCGCTCTGCCAGTGGTACACTGGGCTTTGTACCTGGCTGGCTCAGGGCTTTTGTGCCGACCGGGGTTGGGCTTAAGCTGCTGAGAGCCGATGGTACATCGCTCTGCCAGTGGTACACTGGGCTTTGTGCCTGGCTGGCCTAGGGCTTTTTGTGCTGATCGGGGTTGGGCTTAAGCTGCTGAGAGCCGATGGTACATCGCTCTGCCAGTGGTACACTGGGCTTTGTGCCTGGCTGGCCTAGGGCTTTTGTGCCGACCGGGTCGGGCTTAAGCTGCTGAGAGCTGATGGTACATCGCTCTGCCAGTGGTACACTGGGCTTTTGTGGAAAACTGAGAGACTAGAATTTAAGTTCATTGATGAGAAGTGAAGGGTGAAAACCCACAAGGATACAAGCATGGTACTTAATGCCAGAAGGAAATGTACTACTGATAGTATCAACGGAGGTTGTCGGCGTTCCACATCCGGGGGAGCGGCCTTCCATCCAGCTCTTCAATCTTGTATGCCCCGTGACGGAGTGTCTCGGCGATCCGGTAGGGCCCCTCCCAATTCGGAGCTAGCTTGCCTCCTTCCGTCGGCTTTGAGACTTAGCTCGTCGAAGGACCAGGTCTCCCGGCAAGAAAGTCTTGGGACGCACACGGGCGTTGTAGTACCTGGCAGCTCATTGTCAGTAGACCGCCATCCGCAGCCGCGCTCGGTTTCGCACCTCCTCCACCAGGTCAAGGTTGGCCCACAGCCGGTCCGAGTTGTCTTCCTCATTATATGACTCCACGCAAGGACTTGGGGAGCCTATCTCCACCGGGATGACAGCTTCGGACCCAAAGACCAGGCTGAACGGAGTTTCTTCGGTGGGGGCTCGTGGCGTTGTATGGTAGTCCCATAGCACATTGTGGAGATCCTCCACCCACCGCCCCTTGCAATCATCCAATCGGGCTCTTAGTCCTTGGAGAATGATGCGATTGGTCACCTCGGTCGCTCCATTGGTCTGGGGGTGTCCGACAGAAGTGAACCTCTGGTGGATGCCAAGTTTGGTGCAGAACCCTCAGAAGGGCGCATTATCAAACTGCCGATCATTGTCGGTGATCAAAGTATGGGGTAGCCCGAACCGGCATATGATAGACTTCTAAAAGAAGGATCTCACCTTGCTTTCAGTAATTTTAGCAACAGCTTCGGCTTCATTCCACTTGGTGAAGTGATCGACGGCCACTAGGAGGAACTTACGCTGTCGGAGGCCGGGGGGAATGGTCCCAAGATATCTATACCCCACTGGGAAAAGGGCCAAGGTGCCACTAAGGGGGTCAGCTGAGACGTCGGCTGTCGCTGAATATTGGCATGGCGTGAACAGCTATCACACTTCTTAACAAGCTCAGCCGCATCCTTCTTCATGGTCAGCCAGTAGTACCCCTATCCTAGGGCCTTGTAAGCTAGGGCTCTGCCCTCCAGATGACTCTTGCAGATGCCTTCATGGATTTCCCGCAAGTTGTAGTTTACTTCTGCTGGCCCTACGCACTTGAGGAGGTATGAAAATGACCTTCGATAGAGCCTCCCATCCATTATCAGAACCTTGGGGCCCACCGCTTGAGCAATCTAGCCTCCGCAGGGTCCTCAGGGAGGGTGCTGTCGGTCAAATATCGTGCATAGGCATTTATCCAAGAGGGCCCTTGCGCTACCGGCAATGCTTCTTCCGTAGCTTAATGCTTGGGGTCTGCAAGTGCTCCACATACGTTTCTTCCCAGTGTCCTGTCGGTCGAGGTGGCCAAACGGGACAGCGCGTCGGCCCTGGCATTCCTTGCCCGGGGAATGTAGCTGACACGAGAATAAGAGAACCGAGAGGCTTAGAACTGCACCTTACTCAGGTAACGGGACATGGTTGGGTCTCTGGCTTCGTATTCCCTAGCAACTTGCTCAGAAATAAGCTGGGAGTCCGTGAAGGCCTCAGACGCCTTGCACCGAGCTCCTCAGCCAACCTCATTCCCGCCAACAGGGCCTCATATTCTGCTTGGTTATTAGTGGCCGGAACTGAAACCGAAGGCATACTCCACCACCTCCCCCTCGGGGCTCGCAAGGATGAGCCCGGCTCCGCTTTTCTGAGAATTTGCTGCTCCATCCACATGCAAGATCCAGTCTTCCTTTTCTGCCTCCTCGGTGAGGAGAGTCCATATGTTCCTCGTACGTTCCTCAGTCCAAGTACACTTGACCAAGAAATCAGCTAACACTTGAGACTTCATAGCTGACCTTGGCCGAATAGATAGGTCAAACTCACTCAGTTTGATGGCCCATTTGGCCAGCCGACCGGAGGTGTCAGGACAGGACAAGATGGTCCGAAGAGGTTGGTCCGTGAGCACCACGATGGGATGAGCCTGAAAGTAGGGTCGGAAGCGTTGGGCAGAGACCACCAGAGCAAAAATGATCTTCTCGGTTCTAGTGTATCTTGTCTCAGCATTATGAAGTACCTTGCTGGTGTAGTAGACCGGCCTCTGCACCCCGTCGGCATCATTGCGTACGAGCACATAATTGACGGCCTCTGGGGAGGTTGCGAGGTACATGAAGAGCTCCTCCCCGCCCTCTGGCTTGGACAATAGCGGGGGAGTGGATAGAAATCGCATCAACTCTTCAAAGGCATCCTGACACTCTTTGTCCACTCGAAGCTGCTGGCCTTGCACAGCGCCTTAAAGAAGGGCATGCACCTATCTGCCGATCTCGACATGAAGCGACTCAAGGCCGCCACCCTCCGGTTAGGCATTGCACCTCCTTCTTATTAGCTGGGGGCCTCATATCCAAGATAGCTCGGATCTTGTCAGGATTGGCTTCGATCCCCGCTAGGTTACCATAAAGCCCAGGAACTTGCCTGCCGCCACCCCAAAGGCACACTTGAGGGGATTCAGCCTCATTTGGTACCGGCGTAGGTTGTTGAAGGTCTCTGCAAGGTCGGTGACATGATCAGCAGCATTGGTGCTCTTGGTCAGCATATCGTCCACGTACACCTTCATGTTACGCCCGATCTGGTCCTCAAAGACCTTATTCATCAACCTCTGATAGGTAGCTCCGGCATTCTTCAACCCAAATGGCATTACCTTGTAACAATAAAGCCCTTTTTCAGTGACAAAGGAGGTGACTTCTTCATCAGCTGGGTTCATCCTGATCTGGTTGTATCCTGAAAATGTTAGGTTACGGAATAGAAAATCCCAATCTAATTGGAATAAAATGGCAGCGGAAACAAAATAAATTTATTCCATGACCTCCACCAAGAATCACATGCGTTTCATAAACCGAAAGAAGGATAAGCAAAATTATTACCTTTTGTTGATCAGTATGTAATCCGTCTGTTCTTGTGTGGGTTTGCTCAGATCTTCAAAGGTACTGCCTTTCAGAAAGACGACCACCCTCTACAAGTATCCATACACGAACGGACACCAAAATAGTTTGGAATGCTAGTTCAACAAGTACATTTTTCATAAAATGAACCATATTTCCAACTCTCTGTTTATCCATTTTTAAGGCAGAAGACACGACGCTTAAAAAGCCCTAATCGACATGACCTTTTAAATGCCCAATCGATATGACCTTTCAAATGCCCAATCGACGTGACCTTTCAAATGCCCCACAGACTTTAAAACGTACATATCATATATATACAAGTCTGACAGGGGTTTTTGGTTCACTAGGATTTTAATTAATGTTTATTTAAAACTCCTTTAAATAATGATAATTTAAATCCTTGTCCTTACAAAATAAGGATTTAAATTTTTAACCAAACCTTATGGATTATTTCCTTATCCAATAATAAAATATAACAAATTAATTACTTGTCATAATTAAATTACAAATTTAAAATTTTTTAAAATTAAACTCGAATCTAATGACAACTAATTATTATTTGTAATTTAAAATAATCTCATCATTTTAAATTATATAGAGAGTAACAAACCGTAACCATTATTGTCCGTTCTTAGTGTGTGACCCTATAGGTTCAATTAACGTTGGCAATAGGCCTAAATCACATTTTGATCCTACAAGTCATAAGTGGCATCTAGCAAGACATTATGACTACCCAAGTTAAATGAAAAGCTCATGTTCCGAGACAACCTTAAAGTAGCTATTGACATAATCCTTTTGTCACATGATATCTTGATAGAATATAAGGCATGGATAAAGCCAACCTTATATCGCTCTATCTTAATTTCTCGAAACCCAATTAGACTGACTAGACAAATGATATTGATCTCCATCAATTCATTTGAGCATGGCCATGCATTTCTCAGTCTCAATCATCGAGGGGCCCAAAGATATCTCTCTTATAATAAGAGGGACAAATTCCATCTTAATCACTCATAGCTTACTACATGATTCTTATTATGTTCAATCATAATCTTTATAATCATCGGTTAAAGACAACGTTTGATTATGTTAAAACATAATATTCCTCATGTTGAGAACTATAATAATCAGGTCTAAGGATTTAATGACACAGCTACTAGAGATTAACTTATAACTTTGATCCATGTATTAATCTCAAGACGGGTCTTGTCCAATATTTGTTCTCAACAAATACATATAAATTTGATTTGTATCTCATACACATATTCATCCCATGAATATCAGTCAAATTTCATACTAATCTTAATTTATTGTTATTCCCACAACAATAACCGATTAGGGACATTTAGAATAATTCATAATATTATTCAAGGATATTATTATATAATAAATATGTAAATTATGATAATAGTAAATGCTCATAAATATTCAAAATACCATGTCCATACAATAGGCCTAGGGCACTATTACTAACAAAAAGGCATCCATAAAGCTAAGAGTTTCGTGCCCGGACGTGGCATCCACTAGCTGGTCGATCCGGGGCAGTGGAAGCTGTCTTTGGGGCATGCCTTATTGAGATCGGTGAAGTTCACGCACATCTTCCAGCTCCCACTGGCCTTGCGAACCATCACGACATTCACCAGCCAGTCAGGGTAGTGTACCTCACGGATGTGACCGGCTGCCAACAGCTTTCGCACCTCCTCATCCATGGCCTTTTGCCTATCAGGGGCGAAGCTCCTCTTCTTCTGCCTAATGGGTCGGCACTCCGACCTGATGTTGAGCTGGTGGGTGATCACTTCCTCCGGAATGCCTGGCATATCAGATGCCGACCAGGCGAAGACATCTGCGTTAGCCCGTAGGAAAGTGAGGAGCTGGTCACGGGCCTCCTCTGGGAGTAGGGCTCTGATCTGGATTGTCTTCATTGGGTCCTCTCCGAGAGGGAAAGCAAGCAGGCGCTCAGCCGGCTCCCCTCTTCTCTCCAAGGTCCGGGGGTCCAGTGTCTCCGATGCAGGTGCAGGTGCCGCCTTCTGTGGACTAGGGGCCGTATGATAGCAAAGTGGGAGCAGGTTCTGCTCCCCCCACATCTCCCCGACTCCCTCTCTGGTAGGAAACCTTACGAGAAGTCGTTTAGTGGATATGGCAGCGTCCAAAAGATTGAGCCCAGGTCTCCCGAGGATTGCGTTATAGGCGAGGGGCACTAGGACCACTAGGAAATTCATGAGGACGGTGCTTTGGCACGGGGTGTGCCATCCGTGACAGGAAGAGTGACCTCCCCCTCGACTTTCACGGAGTCCCCAGTGAACCCCATCAGGGCATGGCGACGGGCCGGAGCAGGTCGGGCGACAGGTTCATGCGAACAAAAGCATCATAATTCAAAACATCCACCGAGCTCCCGCTATCAACCAGAATTCTTTTTACATGATGCTTAGCGATCATCATGGACACGACGATACTATCATCATTTTTATTCACCACCCCTCTAAGTCCTCCTTAAAGAAAGGAATTACAGGATCTAACTCCCCCTCCCCTCTCGGCCTCTTGGGCGGGCCATCTGCCCCCAGGAAATCATCGCCACCGTCTTCTCAGTTGGAGTGTTGTCGATCATCGGCGGTGGAGGCGCTGACGGGCCAGGAGTATCCGGGTTGTTCTTCCGAACGAACTTCCCCAGATGGCCACGCTAAATAAGATCCTCTATCACCTTCTTCAGCTGGCGACAGTCATCGGTGTCGTGGCCATGGTCCCGGTGGTATCGGCAGTAGAGGTTCTTGTTGCGGGGGATCTTTGGGTTCATCGGAGGTGGGCGCTGAAGATAGGACTCACCCTCAATCTTGAGCAGGATGTGCGATATAGGGGCGAGCAGTGGAGTGTAGGGTCCATCTCTCTGTGCAGGAGCTCGGGGATGATTGTCTGGTCGGCGGGGAGGTTCAGGTTTCCGGGGTCGAACTTCAATAGGCTTCAGGGTGGCCGGCTTCTTGAGGGCACTCCCACTTGCCTCGCGTCGGGAGGAATCAGCTCGTCGGCACGGATATACTTTGGCCCGGGTCAAAAGTTTGGCGTAAGAACCGGCGGCTTCTTATCCAGGGAGTACGCGAAGCGGGACGGACGGAGCCCTCACTTCAGGGCCAAAGTGGCCACTGAATCTTCAAGATTGTAAACCTCCAGGCCGCCTCCTTGAACGAGCGACATAATCCCGCAAAGACTCGCGCTCTTCTGTTGGACAGCGAAGAGGCTGTCAGCTACTCTTGGAATCTTCGGCATGCATCAAAATGGGCCAAAAAGGCTCTTTCCAACTGACGGAAGGAATCGATACTCCGCGGCGGCAGGCGAGAGTATCAGGCTCGGGCAGCCTTCTTCAGGGTGGCAGGAAAGGCGATGCACATGAGTGAATCGGTGGCCTCCTGGACCTGCATGAGTACCTTGTAGCTTTCTAGGTGGTCCAGGGGATCTGTAGTCCCGTCATAAGGATCCAGCTGGGGAGGTGGAACCGGGTGGAGATGGGCTCTTCCATGATACGGTGGGACAGCGGAGGCCAGCTGTCATAATCCGTCTCAGGCAGGTGGGTGATCCGACGGCTGAGTTCCTCCAACTGCTGGTTATACTCGTTGAGTCGACGCTCGGCCCGACGGGCTATCCGGCCATCAAAAGAACCTTCCCCTGAGGATTTGAAGATGGGGGAAGTGACGGCAATGTCTGCGAGGGCGCTCTGCCTCCTTCCTATGTCGCCGCCTGGGAGAAACACTGGCGTGGCGAGAAGGTGATCGGGGTCTCTTAGAGGCCTCCCGGTGATAAGGCTTGGGCGAAGCGTGACGGTGGCGAGCTTCCGGTACCGGTGACCTCCTTCGGGAAGAATGCTGGCTGGGTTGCACCATGCCTGGAACCGATGGAAATGGCTCCGGTTGCCGCAGGGCCGCCTGCTGATACTGCAAGCCTTGGACTGCCGCCGCTAAGGATTGGACTTGCGTGGCTAGAGCGGCGAACCGGTCTTCCTGGAGCTGATGGGGAGGAGGTGCAGGGACGTCGACCGGAGGAGCGGAAGGTCCAGCCTCCTGAGGATGCAGCGGTGCTGGGACGCCAGCTGGGAGAGCTGAGGGGGCAACTACCAGTGGATCAGCTCCTTGGCGCTGCCCCCCAGTGCAACTGACAGAGCCCCCTTTCGCACGGGTTGTCACAATGACTCAAGAGGTTGGAGAGAGAGGAGTTGCAGATTGCTGGTTCGATGTCTGTCTCTTTCCCCTCCTTCCTGGCGCGCCAATCTGATGACGCCAAGTCACTTTCTTCAAGCGCCGGAGAAACGGACGTCCTCCTCGCCGGACTCCTGCAAGACAAGTCCCGGAGATCGAATGCTCCGGCGGGGACCCTCTGATGCTCAAGTCAGTCACTTGGGAACATATGAGAATTGTCTAGCCGAAGGGAACTAAACAGTTAGGGCTTAACTAGTGGAAAAGAGCTAGAAAAACCAGAGTTCCTCTCCCCTCACTTACGGCATGGGCGTATGCTTTTATACCTGTTTGAAGATCCCCCTTCTGTTCCCGATGATTGCTGATCTCCAGGATCCCAGTTCAATAACGGACAAAATATGAGGCTGACAATGATAGATCGTACTGTCACCATACATGCTGGAGGTGTCCCGCATCATTGGTCAGCACGGCCTCATAGGTGTCTTGCATCTGGGGCTATATCTGGTGCGTGCCACCGCTGGATATGACCGTGCACAGTAGCTGGCAGATGGTGGACCGTACGCTACAACGGGGTATGGTCGCGCACAGAGACAGACATACAACGGACCATACGCCGTTATGAGGCATGGTTACACCCTGTTACAGTTGTACGTCGGATCACGTGGGCATGCCAGGTTGCCCAGAGCGGGCCGGACTGTGCGTCGGGGTCGAAGTACTGTTATGTGGTACTGTTTATGTGGCCCTCGAGAGGGGTCTCGGGGGTTGAGATACTGTTCATGTGGCTTGAGACCGAGAGGGGGTCTTTAGGGTATTGAGAGAGCCTCCGTCAATTGCCGTTATCATTGTCGTTTATTCCGACGACGTTGGATCAGTCATATCATAATCCAAACCTCTTGCATTGATATAAAAGATAGTACTGATTTGAACAACATGCGATTTGACTAGCTAAATATTTTGTTTAGCTAAATTTAAAATTAAGAATTTACTATTTTTTCTTGAAACTTGCAATTATTTGATAGAGAAATTTTAAATATATTTATTTTTCATTGAGATTTTATTTTGATTTATAGAAAGTCTTTTAACAAGTAGATAGGATGCTCGATGGATGATAAGTTACATTGGCATCGCAGTGACATTTTAAAGCAAAAGAAAAAAAATACAAAGATGCTTGTCAATTTAGATACTGAATTAAATATATTTAATAATATTTGATAAAACTTTTAACTCACGTATCGTTGCATCGTATTTATTAAGCCAAACCACTTTGTTAACATATATATGATTATATTTTATGATCCGCCCGTGATACAGTAAATTCCATCAATCCTTTGAAGGGTGGGAGAGAGAGATCATGAGTTAGATGGTTGTTTTACTTTAATCATTCCAGCTTTTAAATAAAAGCTTTGAGGTAAACACGCATGCCTTAAAATCAATGCGGGACGTGGCCCACAAACTATCAATAACAAAGGTGTGGTCACTGGTGCGGTCAGAAGAGGGCTTCATGTAGTGCACTTATAATTCTAAATAGAATAAACTAATAAAGCAAGTAAAACATACTGCGAGATATAACCGTAAACAAATCACAACACACTTCTTTGACGTAACGAAGGGATAATGATAATTTAAACTCTTCAGTTTTTTAAAAAATGTTATTTAGATTCTATACTTAACAAAATATTAAAAAATATTGTGATTCATAAATTATATCATTCTAAATCCTGTCTCTATAATATTGTTAGTGTAGGAGCTTATCACATTGAAGGACGAAGTTGAGGTCATTCCTATACGGTTTATCCTTAACCCATTTCCTGTGTTTTTTTTTACAGTTCGGCGTAACTCAACACATAAAAAAGTCAGGTTGAAGCCAGACTTTACGGCAAGGCATTCTTGTTTTTCTTTTTTTTAAAAAAAAAACGGTGAAATTAATTTAAATTTTTTTATCAGTCCTTAGGCATTCGATAGAAACTTACGAGCATCTTGTTTTCGTACAATTCTCATCTTAAACGTATCATCTTTTCTTTTTCCTAACCAGACATGATATGTGCAATAAATTGAAGTACGGAAGGCGGAAGAAAATAAAAACGAATACTAGTGGCACATTAAAATTTACGTCCATTATCTCACCATTCCAACTATGAAACAAGGCTGGGCGTAGATCACCGCCCAAGGGAACTCGAGGTGAAACACTGACCATGAGAGCTCTGAGAACCCAGCTTCCATGAACCAAAAAATAAAGGACCATCTCTAATCCTCAGCCCTCCCAATTCCTCCCCTCGACAGTTGTTTATCATTCCTCTTAAAAACTCCCCCATCACAACATCTTATATAACCCTTCCACAAGAAAGACATCTCTTATCTCTTTTTCCTTCCACATCCGAGTCTATCTTGCTTCCCAATATTAATTCGAAAATCTTTAGTCAGCAATCTAAAAGTTCATAGCTCAAGGTAAACCCCTGTAATTCTCACCGACAGATAATATTAATGCAACTTACCTTTTTCTTGTAAATTAGTGATGCACAATGTTTTGAAAATTGGACCGGACAACGAACCGACTTAACATTTGGATCGCGGGTCAATTGGTTGGATCGAATGAACCGGTTTGATCGGACTGGATAATATTATAATTAAATTTTAATTTAATAATATAAAATAATAAAATATAAATATAATTTAAATTAAAAAATTAAAAAAATCTAAAAACCGGGTTAAACCGATTAAAAACCGACTGATTCAATGGGTTTTTTTGATTTTTATCGGGTCATATACAAGTCAACTTTAATAATAAAACCAGACCGGACTGATGA
Source organism: Calamus simplicifolius (assembly GCA_900491605.1). Classification (NCBI taxonomy): domain Eukaryota; kingdom Viridiplantae; phylum Streptophyta; class Magnoliopsida; order Arecales; family Arecaceae; genus Calamus; species Calamus simplicifolius. The sequence continues at coordinate 42,793 of UESW01004615.1, read as the reverse complement.
CCGATTCCCGGTTGGACCGACCGGTCCGATCCGGTTTTCAAAACATTGGTGATGCATCAATGAATGTTCGCTCTTTCCAATTAACCCAAAAAAAAAAAAAAAGTGTATGAACTATTTTTAAAGAGTATACAAGTATCCATATCAGCAATACTTTATATCTTCTCAGCTGCTCAAAAATTCACAATTTTTTTTTTCAAAAATAAAAAATAAAAATGATCAGTTATCCGTCAAAATGGCCAGTGCAGCAAGCATCCCCAAATGCAATCTGTTGGGCTTTGCAGTAAAATTCATAGAAAAGTCTTCAAGTACTCCGGCCAGCAGAGGTGAGGCCAAAAACATGTGATTGGCAGCATGGTGAAAACTGTTTTCTTCTGTTATGGCATATGTTTCAATTTTCCTGACATTTACCCTCTGCACACCTATTGGAGCATCTTGATCAAACGTCTAGATTGACATATTGCTCACATACACAAAAATTTGGTGCACAAATTAAACATGCCACCATAAGAACAAAAGCCTTACATTAAATTGATAAACCATTGCACAACTAGTCCAGATATATATAAAGAGAACATATGAAATAGAACAATATATAAGAATATTCTTACTTCTTTAATCAACTAAAATATCCTTGACCAATAAAAACATTTAACAGATTACAAAAATGACTAAAAGCACATTCACCCTAGGACCTCAACGTAGCGGGTATAGCTGATTCTTGCAGTAGAATCACATCGAAATCAAACAGCCAGTAAATTCAAAAATGAAGCCATATTCTCGGCTATGGAGGAGTTTAAATGGGAACCTGCTGCTCGGCTATGGGGGAGTTTAAATGGGAACCTGTTGAGAAGAATACCACTGTGCATATGACCCATGAGACCCAACTAACCCTTCAGTCTATCTTCACGGATGAGTAGATCAGTCTTGTGAACCAGAGGCACGCGTAGAAGCCAATTGTGCCAGTCAGTACAAAGAAGGCATACGAGGCAATTAGCATGTAACCAAAGTACAAAATACCAGAGACTGGCTTTGTGATATCCAGCTTGGTGAAGAAGTAAAAGGCTGCATAGAGGAAAAGATAAAGTGCAGATGACCCAGAGGTCAGATAGGACCTCCACCACCACAGGTAATCCTCACTGCACAGCTGGAAATAGCACAGCACAACTGTGATCTCAGCACAGGTGACAATGAGGATGACAAACACAAGAAAGAGGAACCCGAATATGTAGTAAAACTGGTGCAGCCAAATTGATGTAAGGATGAAGAAGAGCTCTATGAAGACAGCTCCAAAGGGAAGGATGCCTCCGATTAGTATTGAGAAAATAGGATTCATGTACCAAGCCTGTTCAGGTATCTGCCTGGGGATTTTGTTTGTCTTCACAGGATCCTCTATTGCTGGCTTCTTGAACCCCACATAGCTGCCCACAAACACAAGAGGCACTGAGATACCAAACCACAGCAGTACAAGGGCAAACATTGTGGTGAAGGGCACAGCACCAGAGGACTTCTGCCCCCAGATAAGTGCATTCAACACAAAAAAGATACCAAATACAATGCCAGGGAACATGAATGCTGTCCTGAGGGTGATTTTCTTCCATTCTGTACCCTTAAATATCTTGTAGAGACGGGCAGAGGAATATCCAGCAAAGAGACCCATGAAGACCCAAAGCAGCAGCATGGCTGTCATCAGTCCTCCTCGATTTGACGGAGAAAGGAACCCGAGAACTGCAAAGATCATGGTTACGAGAAGCATACCAAAGAATTGAACACCTGTGCCAACATATACGCACAGTAAGTCCGAGTTTGCTGGGGGCCTGAAGACATCCCCGTGGACAAGCTTCCATCCTGTCTCCTCTTGGGCTTCTTCTTGAGTTTCCAGCTGGTTGTATTTGGAAATATCCCGGTAAAGGGTTCGCAGCATGATCATGGCCACCATCCCAGAAAGGAAGAGCACGATCATCAATGAATTGACAATGGAGAACCAGTGAATTTGGTCATCAGCCATTAGAAGATAGGTATCCCATCGAGATGCCCATTTTATATCACTCTCCTGAAACAAAATAAAAGAATAATAAAAAAAATCATCTTTAAGAAATAACATGTCACTGAAAGCATATAATATTAATTAAGCAACCAAATACAAGCATGGGCCCGTTATCGCTGATCAAGTTACCAGGAACTCATGATACTTGATAATCTCACCTCAAATGCAACATCATATGTGAATATAATCTCCATGTTTGCTTCAACTTCTTGTGGAGAATCAGAATTCACAATCACGCGATTGGCATGGGGATCGCAGGTGCTCAGGCGCGTCTTAACATCATTCCACTCACCTTCATACTTATGTTTCACACTGCAAGAATACATAAATTTATTTGTGAGTCCACACTGGATGAAAAGAAAATGAGATATGTTTGAGAAATTGTAAATCTAATAAAATTTTAATGTCATGAAAGGTAAAATATACCTGAATGGCTTAACCTCAAATCCCACAATCCTTGCAAGATCAGCTTGAGAATCCTTATGATACTTGACTTGAAAAGATAAATGATTGTGGATTAAATACTTTTCTTCTTTGTTCTGCATTAAGATCAAATATTAGTCCCACAACCATCCATTAATTTATAAAAAACAAATGAAAGGAAGTTCAATTGAATTACTAACAGATGTAGTTACCCCAGAATATTGGGGTTTGAAACCAACATGGAAACCATGCTGATACACTGTAGGGAAATCCTGATCACGCTTTTTCATAGGAACAACTAGTGGAAGATTGTCAAGAATCCTGTACCATAACATGTCCATTCACTAAATTAATGATGCTTCTATTTTTCAAAATACAGTTTTAATTGCAAAAAAGGCTAAATGAGTTAGTGCTAGTTGACATACATGTTAACACGATACTCATCGTCTATCTTTTCCTTGAGGTCCTTTGCATCCTTGTCATTAAGCTTAATCTTGCAGACAATTTGACACATCCGTGGCTCTCTCATCTCAAACTAAAACAAGGAGAGAAAAGGAAAAATGAAGAAGACGAGTCAAAAATCCTGACAAGAGTTAGTGATATTGGAGAAATAAAAAATAGCTACAAAACATAACAAAGCAACTAACCACATAGGGAGAGTTTTCAATACGATCACCACGAAGAACTTCCCCAAGATTCTCTGCACTGTCAACTACAGTGTCTGGTTTACAGTAAGGTAGCGAATAGTAGGAGTATGGAAGCTGGGTTTTTATGGAAGATAGTTTGTTCACCTTCACCTGAAGTGGATCTTTCTGCAGCCAGAACATGTGTTACTCATGACAATAGCACAAATAGGTAGTGCAGCATAAAAGGGAAAAAAGACCAAATTTAAAAGTTGACTGAATTATAACAAAGAACTGCAAAAAAAAAGGTCCATGGTTATAATATTAAAAGAAGTATAAACCCAACAAAGTCAGAATTTTACAAATGTGCAATTGGTTAACGGAACAAAATCACCAAAATTAGCAAAAAAAATTCAGTGGATATCTCAAAAGAAATAGCAGGCAGCTGAAGCTAGTTCCATTATGTAGAATAACAAATCAACCACCACCCCAGATCTTCTATAATCCTATATTACATTTTCAGTCATCATCAAATAATGACACTTAAAAAGGGAATGAAATGATCTAAATGGATTGATACTTTCATTTGCTAAGTCAATGGTACAGACTAATAACCACAAAAAGAGACAAGTTCATGAGCAGTAAAATGATGAGAAAAACAGAAAAAATCTCGAGGACTCTGTCTGTCTGTCTGTCTGCGTGTGCGTGCGTCTCAGATAGCATTATGGTCATCGATATTTAACTTTTTAGAAAAGTCAGGTGTTTTGATAAATGTCTTTGTGTATACATGTATACATAAAAACACACACATATAATGACAAGAGAAGCATCTCTTGATAAGAATGACTGGAGAAGTATAAGACTTTATAGCCATGGGTTATGGTTATGAAAGATCTGGTGGAAGAAGAAAATTGACCATGGAGGAGCCCTTTGTGTCAGGCCTTCCTTTTGCCTAACAACTTTCCCCGTATCAATCTTCAAACTGAACTTAATGGAATGCCAGAGGCCACCAACAATTTAGAAAGTGCTTTACAAAAAAAATGTATAGCATAACATGAATCCATTCCCACTCCAAAATTATTCAACTTCCCTACATTTATTTGAGTCTTCAAATATGGATCACTAACCACAAAAACATGATCTTCTTTTCCTTTTAGAGGAACTGTCAAGGTAGACAATCAATCTAGCTAATGTCGCAAATCTGGAAAATTATAAGTGAGAAGTGACTGGCAATCAAAATAATATCATGAGCATGCAAGTCTTCAATAAATCCTATTTTCAACAAACAATTAGTACATAGGCACTACATAGTTTCTATACCAGTCAGTGTCATGCAAGTCTGACAAATAGCATCTCCTCTTCTATGATTCGACTGTCAGATTCAACCAATGCATACCTGCCCAATATGGAACAGAAAAACAATCTAATGCACATGTTTAACTGTCTGATCCTTCTAATGAACCATTATATACTCCTATCAGCTTGATGCCAATACAACATTAGCTCACCAGCATGAATTGCAGCCAGACTTGCATCCTACTCCTCAATCCTCTGTGTCCGATATATTTGACACAACCCATTCAGTACCAGGTTTCCTAGAATATCTCCCAATGAGCCTAATGATTAGCTAAGTTCTCTTTGCCTGCCTTTCGTTAAATTGTGTGTTTGACCCAAAACCTAGAGACAACTGCAACTCCTGCTGATCTAAGGAACCTAGAACAATAAAAGCCTCCTACGAACAATACTGCATAGTCAAGTTTGATATTGATCACTCAAGTGTAATACCATACAGTCAAATTTGATACCAATCACTCGAGTTTAATTATAGAGCGCATTCTATCAATCAAGACTACCAAATTGTACATAATCTGGTGGTATCTTGATGTTGATTTCAAGTGGTCCAACAAGTGACTCTTCCACAAGCTATGGAAGTGATCACATGGAAGTCGAGTTCTCTGTAGAATGCCGATTGACTACAATTATCTTTTTTTACACTGTTCAATCTATCTACTCATTGTAGCACATTTTATCCTGTTTCAGAACTCCAGTTCTGTCTGAGGGTAGCAAAAGGCCTTTCACATAATAATCAACTTCATTATTGACTTTTATATGCAAACATCCAAAGTCTTGTGTTTCAGCAAATCCCTAGTGCTATTGACTTCTGCTCATGCTCAATTCAGCTCATGTGACCCAGAAACCTCTAGGCAGTGCCTCTTCACTTGGAAATCAAGCACCATTGCAAATAAATGAGATGCTTTATGCTCGTACTCACAAAAAAATTGAATGGCTTCCTAGAATGAATGCAAGGTGGAGAAGTGAAGCTCCTGAAAAGATTAGGATAATGAAGCAACTATATCGCAAATTGCTATAAAAAAAATCATCACATTTTTGCACTTTCAATAAGCATGGATATAAGAATCAATAGTTATAAAGTGATAGATGATTCCATTAAAACTGGAGGCTGATCTTTTTGCATAGCATATTAGAGCAATATAAGATGATTGAAATAAGAGGGACATCATGAAAGAAATAAGAGAATAAGGTTTACGAGTGACTTGGGGAGTTGTTTGCAGGAGGAAGGATTCTGCCACTAAGCCCTCTTAGACCTAAATTAACTTATGTTATATCAGTTCGCCTCCATCCCTGCACCTCCCCTCTGAAAGGGGAAAAAGAAAAAGAAAAGTCAAAGAAATGCAATTTCAGCCCTTCGTTTGACTGTCCATTCCAAAATTAGGGCATGCCTGTGCTTCACTTAGCTTTTATTCCCACACATGTATTTCATACGCGCTTGTAGCTTGTTTTATCCATAGTTATGCCTGTTCTATACACACTTATGAGTTGTACTCTACAAATTTGTAAAAATGCCAAGGATTTAAAATTGAAAGGCCTTGGAAAAAACAAAGGATAGCTGGACTAAACTTTCTGGTCAACAGACACTAATCATTTTGATGGCTGGGCAAGCAGAGTCCAAAAATTGAGCTGCCAAAAAAAATAAAACAAAAAGAGGAAATGAAAACTATAACACAATAGTAAATCCACATCAACATTGCCTTTCAGATATTTCTCCATGAAGCCAATTTGAAATGGATACTCGTGTGGGCCCTATTGCTCTTTTCTGTGATAACTCTCCAGTCACTTCTCAAATAAATGTTCCCAGTTAATGAATCGCCAAGCCACTTCTCTCAATTCCTTGAGTCCAAGACATCCTATCTCCCATACTGACTACTCGATTTTGCTAATAATGTGAATTTCATTTGTTGACTTATTCTTAACACAGTTGCCACATTGTTCACTAGATATCAGACCCAATTCATACAAACTGAAGAACAAATGCTTGTAATATTTTATCTCACATCAAATCATTATTTCAAGAAAATTATTGTCACTGCTACTAAATTTCTGGTTCAAAAGATCAGGAGATTATAAATAATTTCTTGGGAAACAACATGAAAGCAGGAAACAATCTCAAGACAATTGCATTTACAAAAAGAAAAGAAAAGAAAAGAAAAGAAAAGAATCTAATGCTATTTTTCAAATCAACAATAAGCTTAAAATATCGATGGTAGCCTCTCTCCCACGATGACCTAGATATTGCAAAAGATAATTAATGTTGGCACAAAAGAGCTAGAGCACGTCTAAATCAAGAATTCGTTTAGGTCTGACATATCACCAAAACTACTCTGACAAAAAAATGTAATTTATCAAATTAAAAGGAGTTCAATCCTTCAAATTTACGAATAATTCGCACCATGCAAGGATCCAATAGCCAACAATATCAAAAGGCCCAAACAAGCAAAAAACGAACGGTCAACATATCATGTCACGTTTGTGAGACATTCATTGATTCCAAATGATGCGACATAAAGGCAGAATGCATGTAAGAAACAATATTTTAAAAACAATAAAGATTTCGATTACATCAACCCCAATCATCAAGAACTAAAGTTATAAGCCAACAATAGCATACTAACAGTGCTAGATCGCTCAAGCAGGCCAGTTAAACCCAGATCTAAATAACACATACAAGATTGACCAACAAATCACACGAATCAGCGTGTCACGCGCACGCCTCGGCTCCATCAAATATCGCATCTCAATCGAGACATCGCCCGAGTCGAAAAACACGCAGAAATCGAAGAAAATGCCGAAGAATAACACCAAATCCGCATGAAATCGCAAGCAATCGGCTATCAAGTTCCCGAATTTGCAACCAAATCAAAGCCAAAGATTCGCACAACGAGGGCTTCGGAGGGAAAGAAGTCCAGATCCAAAAGAATGGAATCATAGAAATGGACCGGATCTGACCCTAGGAGACAAGAGTTCGGGCGGAGGACGACTCACCTTCCGGAAATCAGCAGGGGCGACGCCGGGGAGATAAAAGCAGTGGCCGCCGATGACGGAGGAGACCACAAGCACCAGCGCAATCCAAGGGAGGACCGCCCCAGACCGAGGGATCGCCATAAATCTAAGAAGAGCGAAATCGAGGAAAAGCTATAGTTTCTCACTGGAGAGGAAAGTGGATAAATCTGGGAGAACTCGGAGAGCTAAGAAGAAGGCATCGAGATCTGCCGCTCGGTTGGTCTCTCAAAATCCTTCTTGCGCTGGGTTTTTTCTTCTTCGATGATAAATAAGCTTCACACTCTCGATCAGCGCGAGCCAAGTGATGGGAGCTTCTATTTCCACCGCAAAAATTACTCTCCGTACTCACCTAATTTTTTTAAAAAATTTAAATCCCTAAACTACCCTTAAAGCCCTTTCCCACCTTTTTTTTTTTTTTCTCTCCACACCCTCTCTTCCTTGTCCCACTTAGTCGAGACCCTCTTCTCCTCTTCTTTTCTCCTTATGCAAGCCGCGATAAATAGTGGCAGCATGGCACCAATAGAAGCGACGGCATCAATGATAGTGGTTGCAGTAGCGGCGACGATAGCAAACAAATACGACAATCCTCATCGATCAGATGCCTCACCTTAGACCGTCTTAGCCCCTGGCTCCTCCTTGCTCCCTTTTCTGGCCTCGGCCACTCTAACCCCCTTCCTTTCTGTATCGACTCCTCTCCCCTAACCTCTGGCTTCTTTTTGCCCATCTATTCTGCATGTTTGACCGAATAAAGGCCTTCTATTTGGCCTAACTTCTATTTGCCCTAATAGGTCAAACAAAAGGCTTTTATTTGATTTAATAGGACCGAAAGGAGGGACATGGAGAGAATTTTGTTCAGACGAAGTATGAGAGGAAGTATGAAGGGCATAATGGTTATTATACAATATTTTTTTTAAGTGCGGATGTGAAGAGTAATTTTTGCGGTGTAAATAGAATTTTGCTGCGATGATGGGAGCCTCTATTTGCACCGCAAAATTGCTCTATATACCCTCCAACTTTTTTAAAAAAATAATTTTTTAAACTATCCTTCCTCCCTTCTTCATTTGCTTCGATGAAACCTTACTTTTTTTCTTTCGTTCCGATGCCCCCTCTCTGGCTTCTCCCCTTTCCCAGTCGATCGGGTAAGAGAAAGTCTGAAAGGAAAAGGATCGGAGCGATTCAAAAGGGTTGTTAGAGCAAACGAGAAAGGGGAGATAGGGCTGCCTAAGCGTTGTGTGGGGGGGGGGGGGGGGTGGGGGGGGGGGGGGGGGGAAAGCAAATCTAGAGAGAAAGGAGATAAAGGTTTTAAAGGTAATTTAAAAAAATTAATTTTTTAAAAAAAAGTTTGAATGTGTAGAGGGCAAATTTTGCTGTGCAAATAGAAGCTCCCCTGGATATCATCCATTGGATTTATCCAAGAATCTGATATAAATAATTTATCACATAATTAACTCAAAAAGTAAATATTTTATATCTTAAAGTTAATTATAAAGTATTCGCTTGCGTTGTGCCCGGCTCGCTCCTCAAACTAAGCTTATTTGTCTGCACTTCTAGCCAATAATAATAATAATTATAAACAATATAAAATATGAAATATGGTTAAAAGAAATACAACGTACTGCATGGCATAACGTACGCGAAAGAGTAGAGAAGAGAATCACCAAGCGAGTGGCCATGGGCAAAACGTGCCGAGCTGACGACTAACGTTGAAAGTTTGAACGGAGACCAAGGATTCGGGATTTTTAAAATGGCAAGGGATCAGCATTTTTTTTTGTTACAATAGGGGATCAGCATGTTACCCTCGGCTCTTAAAGCGTTGACCACGACGTATGGGCATAAAAGGGACTTCCTCTTTATATCTGGTGGGAATGGCCGAAATTCAACATTGACGGGCGGAGCTGCGTGGATCCGCTGAGCCTCCCGTTGTACAAACCAGCAGAATGGACGTATAAGGTGACCACGTGTTCGGTACTAGGAGGTCCCACGTTTATGCTGCGGGTCTCCCCGACTGTTTTGCTGTTCTTGGTAAGCATTGAGAACGATTGCGAAAGGGGGTCGGTGGTCACATCGCTTAGGCTAAAACAAAGGAGCCGGGTCCTCTACGGTACAATTCCCCTTCTATTAACTCAAAAATTCATTTGTTAAAGTTTAAGAACCGAAAACAAATTTCGAATAAAAATTTTTGGATCAAAAGTACCTATGAGTGATTGTGTATTTGGGTGATATGAACGTAAATTAGGATAGATCGAGCATCGTATCAACCGTCAACCTAAAGACAGATTGGATGAACATGGATGTGGAATGGAAGGCTTAGAATATCATAGATCTGGAACGGTTAGGTCCACGTGGCAAGTGCCAGTTCGACCGACGCGGCCTTCGTTTTATTGGACTTGGACTGGCATCACGTGATAGAGAAACGGGGGACTTGGGAGATTAGTTCGCATTTTAATTTTTAATTTCAATGCCTCGTGCAAGGGTTCATAAAAGGGGGTGGCCGGCCATGTTCGTTAGATCCGTCCGGTGGTATCGCGTTGTCTTGTCTCCAGTTAAGGGATTCAAGGTTAAATTTAGCCCTTCGCTTTTGACTTTCGATTAATTTTTGGGTTCCGCGCTCGGGTCATCCGAGAACTTGGATCAGGGAAATTGTGACGACGCTGCACGGCTGTAAGAGGTGAGGTGACTCGAGTTAAGGGATTTTCTATTTGCACGATTGCTTAATGTACCTTTAAAATTATTTTTAAAAAAATTTAAATTATCTTTAGCAATTTTTTTTTTTAACCACGCTCCTCTTTTCTTTTCCCTCTTAAAACCATCCTCCATCCCTTCCCTCGGCCTTGTCTCCTCCTCTCCCATCCCTGGCACCATCCTCCATCCACCTCCTTCCCTTGGTCCCGATCTCCTTTCCACTCTTTGGCCCTGGCACCATCTCCTACCCTCTTTGGCATGGTGCTATGCCAGAAAGGGAGAGCGCTGGGTCCAAAAAGTGGGAAGAAGACTGGGCCAAGGGGGATCGATGGGGAGCGATGCCGGAACGAAAGGAAAGGAGACGAAAGCCAAGGAAAGGGATGGAGGACGGTGCCAGAAAGAAAGAAAAAGGGAAGAGAAGGGATCGAGAGGGAGGGATGGGGCCGGTGCAAGGGAGGAGAAAGAAGAGGGAGGGCGCCGGTGTCGAAGAAGGGAGGAGGGAGGAGACGGGGGTGCTAAGGGTAGTTTTGGATTTTCTTTTTTTTTAATTTGGAGGGTGCACTGAGCAATCCGAACGGTACAAATAGAAATTCCCTGAGTTAAAGCTCAGAAAGAAAGCTAAACGATGAATAGGTGTATATGATAGAGTTTATTCAAAGAATAGATGAGGAAATAATCATCTTTCTTAAATAATAATTTTGTTATCAAGGGATAACTCTAACTATTCTTGGATTCCCTAAGGAATAGGTTTAGGGAATAACCTTTGGTTAAACTTTTTGGACTTATCCTTTATAGTTATAGCTTTGAGGTAGTGTTTGACTCCTCAAAAGCTATCTCTGAATAAATGTACATGATAGCATTTATCCAGGGGATAGCTAAGGAAATAAGTATCTTTTTAAAATTAAAAATATTCTATCAAGGAATAACTTTAGTTGTTCCTGAATTCCCTAGGGAATAAGTTCAGGGGATAACCCATATGGATTATCCTCTCTGGTTAAACTTTTTAGATATATCCTCCTTATCCTCTATTTCAAACACTCCCTTAAAAATAAGAAAAGATATCCATCTCCTATTTCAAATACAAAGCAGCTATTATTTTTCTATTGTTTAAATCCTCATCATCAAATGATAGAATACAACACCATGTTTAATGGTGGTTGTCATTTATATTCTCATTATTTATGAAGTTCATGTGCTGACCTAATTAATCAAACCATATGGCTTTAAAATAACGTTTCATAAATGTTTCAAATTATTATTATTTATTTAAAGTAGAACTATTTTTTTAAATAGAGCAAAGTGAAGAAAGAAGATTCATATGACTGATCCCATATAGTTAAAAAAACGGCTTAAATAAGTTAAGTTGAGTTGCTTCATTTATATATATATATTTTATTCATCAACTTTTGTTAGTTAAATTGGTTCTGATTCTGACCTATCATTTGTAATATTCAAAGTATATATGGCAGTCTAGATAATACGTTAAAGATTAGATTTATGTAACCTTAAATCTTTAGTATAAATTAATTAGCAATAAGTAAGCTTGAGTTATATATTTTTAAAATTATTTTTTATTTAATATAAATTATTTATGAATTATTTGTTGGATAAGTTTAAGGAAAAGATAGTATCCGAGATGATTTATCTATTTGAATGTATTTGAGAAGATGCTGTGGCGTGCATGACACTGTCCTTAAGAGTAGATTCGTGCCTCTCGGAGTTAATATCTCGGTGCAGAAGATCAAGCACGACTACCCTCCAAGATATAACAGCAGAGTCTTCTAACATGTGTGCACACACCAATGTCAGAAGAGGATGAACAACCGAGATGATTTCCTTCTCTTTGGATAAGAACGAAACAAAGGAAATAATTTCTGGACTGGATCAGGATGAAGGAATGAATCTCTGGATAAGGATGGAATGGAAAGCATAAAATTTGAATTAATTAAACACCGGTATTGCTTCGAATATTTATAAGGAAGCAAGCACCGGTCGAGAGCGTCGAATCAATCCAACGGGAATGACGATTCAGTCCAAAGGTCGATTAGTGTTTAACGGTTGGTCAAAGAAAAATAGAAAGACTTATCCCTACCGGTTGAGGACAATGTATCAGATAAAAGGACTTATCAAGTCAAAAGGCTTTTGAATATTGAAATATACTAGATTTCCAACAATCCCCGTTATTTCAATATACAAAAGAAGATAAGACAAACTTTGAAGGAACTTTAAGAATGTAATGCATAAGCCATGGTGTCTATGTGACTATGAACCAGGCATAGAGAAAATAAGTGTAATCCATAAAAGGTTGGTGAAACTAAGTTTCTATGAACCAATCCTTCTTTTATTGGATCATTGACTTATAACTCACATTCCATCTCTCAGAATTCGGTTGTTCAAGCGGGTTGATACGTTTCGGCCATGCGTCTACCTGGATATTCATGAGTATTCTAGAGATCTCACCCAAGTCTCATAGGAAGCGGCCACCACCTCCATACTGATATAGGTGGATTGTCATCAAGTATATACTACAGTATTGTATACCACCCAAATTAGGCTATGACATCCATTAAGAACTTCACATATTAGTTCAACCTAAACACTGCAGAATACTATTCACACCATAGAAAGGGATTTTATAATATAAATAATTATGATAGTATACTCCAAGTTGTCCAGTGAATTGTTTTCCCATATGAACCTTCTTTCCGGGATCTCCGTTCATGAAGGTTGGGTTACCATCACTTCAACTTTTGATCTGGGTATAATCCCATTTCCCTCGATGTATTGCTCACAAGCTTTTTGCTTAGAGGCTTAGTCAGAGGATCGGCCAAATTCAACTCTGACCTTACATAATCCAAGAATATTACTCCATCATTAATAAGTTGCCTCACAATATTATGTCTTAACGTATATGTCTACTCTTCCCATTATAAATTTTTTTTTAGCTTTAGCTATGACAGCCTAACAATCAATGTATAGACACAGATGGAGCTGGTCTCATCCAAATGGGAAGATCTACCAAAAGATTCCTGAGCCATTCGGCCTCAGTCCCAGCCTTCTCCAAGGCAATAAACTCGATTCCATTATAGACCGAGCTATACATGTTTGCTTAGATGATTTCCATGACACTGCTCCTCCTCCAAGGGTAAACACATATCCACTCATGGATTTCATCTTATCAGAGTCTGAAATCCAGTTAGCATCACAATACCCTTCTAATACTGTAGGAGTCCCACAATACATTAAACCATAGTTCATTGTTCCTTTCAAATATCTAAGCACTCTTTGTAATGCAATCCAATGATCCTTGTTAGGACATTGGGTATATCTACTTAGTCTTCCTACAGCATAAGCAATGTCAGGTCGAGTGTAGTTTATTAAATACATAAGACTACCAATAATTTGAGCATATTTGGATTGTAAGACACCATTGCTTTTATTTTTCTTAAGCTGTGAATTAGCATTATAAGGAGTCCTCACAGGCTTACAATCAAAATGTGAAAACTTTTTCAAGATTTTCTCAACATAATGTTCTTGTGAAAGTATGAACTATTCGACTTCTTTACAAGTCTAATTCCTAAAATCATATATGCTTCTCCCATATCTTTCATATCAAAATTCAAAGTCAAGAACATTTTGGTGCTAGTAACAATATCAAAATTAGTGCCAAATATGAGCATATCATCCACATACAAACAAATTATAACATATTCATGGTTAACAACTTTAGAATAAATACATTTATCAGCACTATTAATTTGATATCCATTTGAAACTAGCACTTTATCAAACTTATCATGCCATTATTTTGGTGCTTGTTTTAAGCCATACAAAGATTTAATTAATTTACAAACTTTATGCTCATTACCAGGAAGAACACAACCCTCAGGTTGATCCATATATATTTCTTCTTCTAGGTCTCCATTAAGAAATACAGTTTTAACATCTATTTGATAAATTATCAATTTATGAATAGATGCAAGAGCAATCAAAACTCTAATAGAAGTTATTCTTGTCACAGGTGCAAAAGTATCAAAGTAGTCAATATCTTTCTTTTGAGAAAAACCTTTTACAACCAACCTTGCTTTGAATTTTTCAATAGAACCATCAGGTTTTAGCTTTTTTTTAAAGATCTATTTACTCCCAATAGTTTTAGCTCCAGGGGGTAAACTTACTAATTCCCATGTATGATTGCTCATGATGGAATCTATCTCATTATTTATAGCCTCTTTCCAAAATATATCATCAGGAGATGAAATTGCTTCAGAATAGGTTTGAGGATCATTATCAACAAGAAAAGTATAAAAATCATCTCCTAGATTGGTTTCCTTTCTGATTCTCTTGGATCTCCTTAGCTCTTGAATTTCATCAGGCTTTAAATTAGGTCCAACCACTTGTGGTCTAAAGGTCTTTCTAAGGAGGTTCTCATAGGAAAGATATGTTCAAAAATTCTACATCTTTGGTCTCAACTATAGTATTAGGTTCCATGATATTATTTTCACTTTTAATCACTAAGAACCTATAGGCTGCACTATATTTATTTGCAGGACTATTTTGAACGTAACCTATGAACATACAATCAAAGGTTTTAGATCCTAACTTTCTCTTTTTAGGTTCAGGAAGCAAGACCTTTGCTAAACAACCCCATACTTTTAAATATTTAAAACTTGGCAAATGACCATTCCATAACTTATAGGGTGTTTTATTGGTTTTCTTATAAGGAATTCTATTTTGAATAAAACAAGAAAAAGAAGGGCTTCCCCCCACAAGTTCATGGGTGCACTAGAACTAAGGAGCAATGCATTCATCATTTCTTTAAGTGTTCTATTCTTTCTCTCAGCCGCTCCATTAGATTCTGATGAATAAGGAGGAGTAAATTCATGAATTATACCGTGTTGTGCACAATACTCATTAAAAGGAGTAGAATCATATTCTCATCCTCTATCAGATCTAAGTCTTTTTATTTTTCTTGTTAATTAATTTTCAACTTCTGCCTTATATTTTATAAATATTTCGAAGGCTTCATCTTTTGATTTTAAAAGATAAACTATTGCATAACGAGAAAAATCATCGATAAAAGTAATATAGTATTTCTTTCCACTTCTAGTCATATTACCTTTTAAATCTCCTAAGTCAGAATGAATTAATTCTAACAATTCAATTTCTCTTGTATGAATAGATTTGCAACTCCTTTTGGTTAATTTAGATTCTACACATGTTTAACATTTTTCATGATCATAAGAAGTGACATGTTATTCAGCAAACCTAATTGTTTCATTCTTTTAATGTAAGAGTAATTAACATGTCCTAATCTACCATGCCAAAGATTAACAGAGTCGAGCAAGTAAGCAAAAGAAGATGATGCATTTTCATTCATAACTTCGAGTATATTTAATACAAATAGACCCTAGTTACAATATCCTTTCCCAATAAAATTTTCAGATTTGGTCATGACAACTTTGTCAGACTCAAATGACACTTTCACACCATTTTTTCCAAGCAAGGCCATAGAAATCAGGTTCACACAGATGTCCGGCACATGTAGCACAACTCCAAGTGAAAGAACTTTTCCAGAAGTCAGTTTTAGATTGACTTTTCCTTTGCCAATCACTGAACAAGACTTTGAGTTGCCCATGAAGACTTGCTCCTCTCCTTCTGGCAGTGGGATATAGGATGCAAATGCATTTCTATTGCCACATATATGACGAGTGGCTCCAGAATCCATCACTCAGTCATTTGTATGTTCAACAATATTGGCCTCGCTAACAACCGCAACAATCACATCTTCTCCAACCATCAAGTTAGCCTTTGGTTTAGATGGAGCATCATTAATTTTTCTGAACCTGCATTGGGCAGCATGGTGTCCTGGTTTCCCACAAACATAGCAAGATCCCTTTTTCTTCTTAAAATTTTGACTTTTTTGAAAATGAGGCTTCTTATCATATTTCTTGTAATGGTTTCTATGTTTGGGCTTATAAGACTTATGTTTATCCTTACTAGATCCATCCTCTATTAGATTAGCCTTACTAGTCATTTCCTTAGCCTTTTCTATATTTTCTTGGGCTCTGTTTTGCTCTTCAATCCTAATATGCACAATAACATCTTCAAGGGACATAGACTTTCTTTTATGCTTTAAATTATTCTTATAATCTTTCCAAGATTCAGGTAATTTTTCAATTAGGAATCCAGCAATAAAAGCATCAGGAAGAATAATATTTTCATTTTTAAGGTCATCTATTAGAACATGAAAAGCATGGATCTAAGATGACACATCCTTATCTTCTGACATGGTAAAGTTAAAAAGGTTTCCTATAGCAAATTTCTGAGAACCGGCATCTTCAAGAATATATTTTCTTTTAAGGCTTTCCCAAACTTCAGAGGCTGATTTAATAGGATAATAAATATCAAATAGTTCATTGGATAGAGTACTAAGAATAGTATGTCTACATATTCTGTTAGCCTTTTCCCAGGTTAGAAGGTCCTCCTCTTTCTCAGGTTTAGGATCAGTCAAGACATATCCAATATTATGTACGTTTAATATTGAAAATATTTTCTCTTGCCAACGTTTATAATGGGAACCAGTAAATTGCTCAATCTTGGATGTATCAGGAAAGACTTAGTAGCAGCAACCATAATAGAGTCCATATCTACTCTTAAGATTGTTGGATAAGTTTGAGGAAAAGATAGTACCCGGGATGATTTATCTATTTGAATGTATTTGAGAAGATGCTGTGGCGTGCACGACACTGTCCTTAAGAGTAGATTCACGCCTCTCGAAGATAATATCTCGGTGCAGAAGATCAGAGCACGACTACCCTCCAGGATACAACAGCAGAGTCTTCTAACAGGCGTACACACACTAATGTCAGAAGAGGATGAACAACCGAGATGATTTCCTTCTCTTTGGATAAGAATGAAACAAAGGAAATAATTTCTGGACTGGATAAGGATGAAGGAATGAATCTCTGGATAAGGATGGAATGGAAAGCATAAAATTTAATTAATTAAACACCAGCATTGCTTCGAATATTTATAAGGTAGTAAGCACCGGTCGAGAGCATCGAATCAATCCAATGGCAATGACGATTCAGTCCAAAGGTCGATCAGCGTTCAATGGTTGGTCAAAGAAAAATAAAAAGACTTATCCTTACCGGTTGAGAATGACGTATCAGATAAAAGGACTTATCAAGTTAAAAAGCTTTTGAATATTAAAATATATTAAATTTCTAACATTATTATACTATAAAGAAAGTTATTTCGAGTACGATATATAATGGAAGGGCAAGGCCAGGATTGACTTGACTCTGTAATTGCACTGCAATAGCATGAGCTACGGAAGAGGGTAAAACATTTTCTGAAATAACATACCTACAGAGAACTTTGAAAACGACCCAAAGTTGCAAACTAGGCTAGAGAGTATTTTTTTAAACTAAATTCGATGCTCATGGTTTTTCATCATTTGAGGGTTATTTTTTATTTAACTGTATGAAATGAGGCCTTACTCAAATCCAAGCAGGTCCTGTGTGGGTTAATCACCATCTTGACACATTAAGTCTCAGAACAGAGCCTGATTAAAATGATTTTTACCATATCAAACCCAGCCTGTCAATAATGCCAACTTGAATGGAGATAATGTTGGCTTTGATGTGATAATGTTGTATTTCCTGAGCATGAATTACTGATTAAATATAGTTATGCGTTAACAAAGAAAGAGGGGGAAACTCGAATGCTTGAATATGCGACTTTGGATATGAGGAAGATCATTTGGACATATTTAATCCTCTTTGTTCGCCAACACCAAATGATCACTACGAAGGAATAATTTAGATAGATGGAATGAAGAAGCACGTCAAAGCTTTGTTCTAGGTTAAAGAACTAAACAAAAAAGCATCTTATTGCAAGCTGAAGCCTTAACACTGGATTTTTTCACTGCTACATCCCACTACAACAAAACAGTAAAATAGTGACAAAAATTTTTATCACTATTCGTCACAAATTGGGTTTAGCGACGGATTAGTGATGAATCACTAGCTGTGAACATCAATCACTATTTTTCGTCACTAAATTTAGTGACGAAAGAGGTCCGTCACAAAATAATAGCGACGGATTTGTGACGAAATTTCGTCAAAAATTTGTGACGGAACATATTTTCCGTCACTAAATTGTGACGGATTAGTGACGAACTATTCCGTCAAAAATTTGTGACGGAACATATTTTCCGTCACTAAATTGTGTCAGATTAGTGACGAACTATTCCGTCAAAAATTTGTGACGGAACATATTTTCCGTCACTAAATTGTGACGGATTAGTGATGAACTATCCATCACGCATTATTCCGTCACTATTCCGTCACAAATATTTTTATCACTATTCCATCACAATTTAGTGACGGATTATTGACGAAAATTTAGTCACTAAAACTTTTGTCACTAGTCCATCACTAATAGCGATGAATTAGTTCGTTGTTGTTCCATCACTAATCAATCACTAATATTTTCGTCACTAATTCGTTACTATTATTTCTATCAGAAATCCATCACTAATCCATCATTAACCTAATAAAATTTCATCAAATTTTTATTCTTATAAATTTAAAATTATTTTGAAATTACAATATATTTAATACATTCTAATTAAAATTATGATAAAAATTCAAATTTAAGAATAAAAAATGCATTTCATAAAATAACATAAATATATCTGTATACATCAATAATACTAATGTTTTATACATTAGACATCAAATTATTCCCTTCATCTGGCACTGCAACCAAATTTATTCCCTTCATCTCACTTTCCTTGGACAAGTTGACAAGAACAAGATTATGGTTGTACTCAGTATTGACAAATGTGATCTTGAAGCCTTCATCAACCAGATGAGAGAGCTCCAGTAGAGGGATGACATGGCCTTGTGCTGGGTATGGTAGGACGAGTGCATGTGGCAAGCCCATGGCAGCTTTGCTTTCTCCTGATCCAAAGGACTAGTATGACTTATTTGCTGAGCTCTGTGCCTTTGATGCCTCCACTGACACAATTTATAGTGGATCTTAGGGCGTGGCCGAGGAGCCAATACAATTGTCGTTTGTCCCAGCTGAGAGGGTGGGAATCTGTATATTAGCATTTGATTTGAGAGCTCAGGTATCTCTTATTTTTTGTTACCTTCCTAAAAGAACTGCTCTTGTTCCTAGCCAGCTCATAGTTGTACCTAGCATTTGTTTTGATTCAACCCTTGTTCTATGTTCTCTTTGGCATGCTCTCAAGCCTCAGCTGATTGCATTTATCCTGTTGGCCTATGCTAACTCTAGATAATAATATGATAGGCTTAGTTTCATCACATTGCTTTGATGGAAGCTGGAAACAATAAACAAAAGAAATACGAAGAGTAATCAAATTTTGTCAGAACCAAGACAACCATGATGGAAGCTGGTCGCCAGATCCAAGAAAACAGATGCTTTGATTTTGGTCTTACTTACTTGTCCATTCTATGGCTCTGCTTGGAATGTATCAACAAACTTTGGCCTGCAGATAGGACATGTAAAATTGTCCCATTGCTGGCAGGAAGGTGACTGGCTACAGCTTTACATTAACATCTCTCAAAAATAAAATGAGAGCTGAATTATGTTTACAATCCAAACCTTGTACTGAAGAAAGCTTCACCTTTCAAACCACCGAGTGATTTTGGGATGCTTCACCCCACTCAACAGAGGAACTTCCACTGAGTGAATTAAGATTCAAAGCTTCACCTTTCAAACCAATCTGGACAACACCACCAAAATTACCAAGCCGCAATATACATTGTACTGAATAAAGGAGTTATGCTGACCAACCTGGTAAGTCCACTTCTGCCATGTGAGGTCCCTAGTTCCCTCATTAAGACCATTTAATGTCACAGGACCAAGAACACCAGCATTCCATGTCTCAAAATGCTCTCCCATGTTCTATAATGCATTAGAAAGGTAAACGCAATGTCTTAGCTATCCTAAAGTTATGGTGTTCGAGATCATGATTTGAGCTGTTAGAATTAACTTACTGGGAGTCCAACAGATGCGCTTAGAATGGAAATAGTGTTGCTGCCTTGCCTACTCGAGGAATTAACCTACTTGATCTTTCATGTTGTGAAAAGTCTACTTGAGGACTGAAAATTCTGGTGCATCATAATGTTAGTGTAAGAAGAGGAAGCCAAAAATTAAAACAACTTATAATTCAATTTCAACATCCAATTCCAGCTGGAAAAATAGGAATAAAAATTAGAATTAAAATAAAAGATGATGCATGTTGACTTGCAAAGGCCCCCCAAGCTTGCCAGCATCCAATGCTTGGGGGCATTAAGCCTCTTCAAACCCTTGCCTGAAGTAAAATAAGTATAAAGTTAGGCCAGCAGCAATATGATAAAGATATACTGTATTTATCACCTCAACAGGGGCTAGCACTATGATATTGAAAGTTTACTCATCATAAAAGTTATCTCAAAAATGAATAAATTGGCAAGACCATTCGAGTCCAATCAATAGCTAACAACATGGAGGTGCACCAATTAAACAATTAAATAATTAAACAATTAACAACATGGACCCTGAAGTTTCTGTTCACACTGCTCTAACCTCGTTAGATTCCATAAGCGTTTGATTATTAGAGTAACTAACTGATCTGCTTTCCTAAGTCTGGATTCCTTTTAAAGCTATTATAAACACTTGCATTTTCTTATTGTAATGTGAAATAGAACCTTTCTGCCCTAAGATTATTATAAAAATACATAAAATCCCTACTCTTTCTTAATTCATTACTGTCCAATATTTTTGAAGTTTCAAAATTAAATTTTACTTCAGTGGTGGCATCTTT
Organism: Calamus simplicifolius; assembly: GCA_900491605.1. Lineage (NCBI taxonomy): Eukaryota > Viridiplantae > Streptophyta > Magnoliopsida > Arecales > Arecaceae > Calamus > Calamus simplicifolius. The sequence continues at coordinate 21,822 of UESW01004615.1, read as the reverse complement.
CTTGGATCATGCTATGCTCCAAATGTTTTTGGTCAAGGCATGGATAGTTTGCTGTTAAACATGAGGGGCAGCCTGATGAATCAAAACAACCATAGAGTGGGTGTGGAGAGAAGCAATCAGCCTTCTTGCTCTACAATCAATTCAAAGCTCCCTAGATCAACTGGGGCAGAAGTCCTCCCTTATAACTGAAGAAAGGCTCATTGGTGAGCCAGAACACATTTATGCCCCAATTCAAACCGTATCGTAGTACTGGGTGGTACTTAGAGCAGAGCCTTTTCGGACAAATAGATAGATAATTAGACAGTTACAAGGACAAGAAGCTGACCACGAACCAATTGGGAACGCTAAACATTTGGTAGTCACTATTGCTGATGCTAAGGTTCAAAAAACTAAATGACATAAGGAATTTTACGAGCCATGAAACTGCTAAAACAAACAGGACTAAGTTTGTGGACATTTTTCTTTTTCCCTACCTATCATATCATTCCTCTGTCATAGCAATCATCATCATATTCAAGAATGCAATCCATTTAGGCTGCTTTCAGCAATTAATCAGATACCACTTACCCCTCTTTATGCTGGTAGTCTTAAGCATCATGGCATGCCCTCAATTTATCTCAATTACTCCTGATCACATATTACTAGTTCAACTTACAATAACATACCTCAACTTGGACATTAAAATTAAAGAACACAACATTGGTTCAGTTTTCCTTCCAGACTGTAGATTGAGAGGCGGGATTGGTTTAGTTTCCCTTCCAGACTGCTAGATTGGGAGGCAAGATTTTGAGATCGATGCAACTGCCTCACTTAAGCCTCAGGTTTGGATTCATATAACAATTCTAGGATGACTAAGAATTTTTCTTGCTTTATTAGTGCAGAAAGTTTCAAAAAATTAGGAAACAAAAACCCAAAATCAAGTGAGAAATCGGACGAATTAAACAAGGAAAATAATGAAATCAGCATTAGATCACGGGCAACCTAAACCTACGAACCCTGAATCAAGCAAAAACCTAGAAATCCTGAATCAAGCGAAATAAACGAAGAAGCTCGAGAATAATACAAACCCACCAACCCTAAATCAAACAGAAATCCATAAACATGAAAAAAATTGAAAAATCTCTGATGAGAAGAGAAGATTGAGCCTCCAAAAGAGAGATTAAAGAATAAGAGAGAGGACAAGGGAAGGAAAAATAATTTGACGGAAGCGATTGGCTCGAGTGGCTACGGATGTGGATGGGCGCCGATTGGAAATCCAGCCCCTTCCTCCGCCTCTTCTCCGGCCGCAACCCTAGAGAAGCGCGGGCGCCAATTGGTAAAAAAAAATATGTTAATAAGAGGGGGATGTTAGTGACGGAATAAGATTTTTCGTCACTAATTAGTGATGGAATTATAATTCGTCACTAAACTAAGAACAAAAATTTTTTTATCATGTTAATCATTAAATTTATATTTAATTATTTTTAAAAAATTTTAATGAAAAAAATTAATTCATTTAATGATGAATGGGGCTTTTCGTCACTAAATTAATGACTAATTAATTTTTTTATCATAATTTTTTTTAAAAAATTAACATATAAATTTAGTGACGGAAGGGCAATCCGTTATTCAATTAGGGATGCGCGCAGCATGCGCCAATGACCGGCGCAGGGCGCTGGGCACGCGCAGACACTGTGCAAGGGGTGCCGGACATAGATGAGGTTGTGCAGCCGAAGACAGGCTGATTGGTGCAAAGCGTGCGGGCCATGGCAGGCGCGCGCAGGCCAATAATGATTCCGTCACTGAATTAGGCAGATCGGAATAATAATTTCATTACAATTTTTTTTAAAAAAATTTAAAGTATAAATTTAGTGACGGATAAAAATTCATCACTAATTCGTCACTAAATTAGTGATGGATTTGGGGATTCCATCACTAAATTAGTGACGGAATGCTCTTCCATCACTAATTTTGTGATGGATTAGTGATGGAAGGACAATCCATCACTAAATTAGTGATGGATGACCTTGTTCGTCACTAAATTAGTAATGGATTGCTCTTCCATCATTAATTCATCACTAAATTAGTGATGGAAGAGCAATCTATACTAATTTTGTGATGGATTAGTGATGGAAGCACAATCCGTCACTAAATTAGGGATGCACGTGCAGCCAAGTGCAGTCACGCACAGGCGCATGCATACGCAGATACGACACTGGGCATGCACAGACAAGCCAATTGGTGCAAATGCACGGCCATGGCAAGCGCGCGCAGGTCGAGAAGCAGATGCGCATGGCATGCGCCGTAAGGTAGACATATGGCTAGGATGCGCATGGAAGGCAGCGCACATAACTGGCACATGCGGATGCGGCTTTTTTGTCACAATTTTGTTAAAAAAATTTAGTGTTAAATTTAAATAGACAATCCGTCACTAATTCGTCACTAATTTGTGACGGATTAGTGATGAAAGGGTAATCCGTCACTAAATTAGTGACGGATTGCCCCATCCTTCACAAAATTAGTGACGGATTGATCCATATACGTGACTAATTGTGACGGAAGGCAATCCGTCACTAATTTAGTGACGGATTTTCCATCCATCACTAATTTGTGATGGATTAATGACGAAAAAAAATCCATCACTAATTTAGCCATCCATCACTAATTTGTGATGGATTAGTGATGAAAGATAATCCGTCACTAATTGTGATGGATTAGTGATGAAAGGGCAATCCATCACTAAATTAGTGACGGATTGTACCATTCGTCACAAAATTAGTGACGGATTGTCCCATTCGTTACTAATTTGTAACGGATTAGTAACGGAAAGGCAATCCGTCACTAATTTAGTGACGATTTCCAATCCATCACTAATTTGTGATGAATTAGTAACGGAAATAATCCGTCACTAATTGGGCAATCCATCACGAAACGTCACTAAATTAGTGACGGATTGCCTCATCCGTCACAAAATTAGTGACGGATTGCCCCCCCATCCGTCACTAAATTTGTGACGGATTAGTGATGGAAGAAAAATCGTTACTAATTCGTCACTAATTTAGTGACGGATTGCTCTTCTGTTACTAATTTGTGATGGATTAGTGACGGAAGATCAATATGTCACTAAATTAGTGACGGATGTGACAATCCGTCACTAATTTAGTGACGGTTTAGTGACAAAAAAACTAATCTATCACTAATTTTAATTTTTCGTCAATATTTTGTTACTAAACCGTCACAATTTAGTGACGAAAATTTCATCACTAATTTTTGTCACTATTTTGACATTTTCTTGTAGTGTCCGTGCATTGGGCTAAATCTCTAGGCCACTGGGAACATCATCCTGATGGTCTGGTGTGGTGCTATCAAAGCCTAGAAAGGCTAACTTGTATTGAACTAGGTGTGGATCCAAAGATTAAGATTAAATCAAGTCACGGATGTGTTAGTGTATGCCCTAAATCCAATTGGATTGAATGTTGTATACATTTTATGAATACAAACCAAATAAAATGGTTTCTTTATCTATCCAGATGTCTTTTATTTAATATATTTGTCTGTGAGATAAAGTCCAAAAGAATATCAACCGTACATATGAATTTATAATAGAGATTATAAATTGTGAGATCCAAATTGCACGTTATGGTTTGATTCTTTAAACTTCCCTAGTCGATGTGTAAATGGGACTGGACACCATCGAACACCGTGAGACTAGCACATTGCATATCCTTACCCTTGGGGTGAGCACTGATTTCACAAGTTGAAGTATGAAGATACTTGGATAGGTGTGTGGATGCTCGTTATTGTAACGATGCATTGGATGACCCGTACAGAGATCCCATATGGATATTCTATATAGTGTCGATGGCTGATCTCTAATGACGGTGATGTGAGTGATCCTTTGACTTGAATCTTCATTGCATCTCATGTGTGAAATGTCATGCTTTGACGATATCCAAACGCTTTAGCCATGGGTGGCAAATATGGTGTCAGTTTGGTATGACATGAAGCACATGAAGATGGTGTTTGATCAAGATAGGATTGTCTCCCTTGATAGAAAGGGTTATATCCACGGCCACTTGATGGATTAAATTGATTGTTAAATCCTTGTAAGGTTGAGTTGGAATTCGAAATGGTTTCAAAGTTCTAATTCATATGAGTCAATTTTTCCTGAGATCAAGTAAACAAAGATCAATTACAGGGTTGACACATTCCATACCACTGATTGATCTAGGATATGTGACGAAAGGATTTGATCATACGGTAACCATTCATAGACAGCTGTTGTTATGGTCACGTCAACAAAACCTTTAGCAGTTGGGTGGTCATGATGCTTTTCTAGAGGCCTCTCATGATCTATAATCATGTTGTTGACTTGGACAAAGAGTTGTCCAATCATTCCTAGGGTTTGTGATTAAGACATGATTATTGCCAATATGTTAAAGGGCCTAATGGGTCACACGCATTAAGAAAAATTTTGGATGAATTAAAATATAATTAAATTAGATTTAATTCAGATAAGATGATCAATTAAATAATTGGGTAAGACCCAATTTAAAGAAGATAAAATAATAATGATATGATCCATTATAGTAGAAGAAATGTTAAGGAAAAATTATTTGTGCATACGATGAACAAATAATTGGATACCCAAATATGACTTGATCCATGTGATGGATGGCTCTGATTATTCGGTATGGATGAAAATCTCAGCCATGTGAAGATGGAATTATGCCCATGAGATGAGGCATGATGAATCTCTACGGTTCGATGATGAACACGTACAGATTGGGGGGCATGTAGTTATGAGATAACTAACTCCTAATTTCAAAGGCTGAGATTGTAACACTTGGATTAATGTTACCATGAGAATGGAGTTTCTTCTGTTTCTTGGATTAACGTTACCATGACGTTACCATAAAAAGATGTCTCTTCTGTTTCCTTGGATTAACGTTACCATGAAAAGATGTCTCTTCTTCTCCTTTGGAACGTTTCTTTATCTCCCTCTCTCTATAAATATGGTTCCTTCCTCTTAGGAAGAGTTAGCGAGAGCGTGAGAAGAAAAAGATTAGATCTTTTAGATATTTGGAGATATCTTCTGTTTTGAATATTTCTATAAGGGGATTCAAGAGGTGTTAGCACCCCTCTCTCCCTAAGTATCATCTTCATACCTTGAAGGTCTTCATCCACTCTTCTCCGCATGGATCACCGTTAGAGACCGTATACGTGGACGGCTAGTGGCAGAGGATTCACCAGCTTCATTTTTCTACATCGATAAAGGACTCAGGTATGAATAAATCTAATATTTTAGATTTTATTTGCAATTTAATGAATCTGTTCTTAAGGATCCTTGGCATCTGGGAATTTTGTATTATATCTTCTGCTATGTTTTCATGAATTTGATTCATATCTAGAATACATAATTTCCAACAGGATATACACGGACTTGGGGATTAGTTTAATCTCATTGGGTTAGTTCATGGGAGTTTTTGCTAAGTCTGGGCCTGGTCCACTTGATGGATGTATTTAAACCCTAGTCTCTAGGGTTTGGATGGAATAGAAAATAGATTCTTTTCTCTCAATAAATTCTTCTCATCTTCTTCTCCCTATCCTCTCTCTCTCTTCTCCTCCTCCATCCTCTCCTCTTCCTGAACCTAAATGGAACATCTCATGGTGTGCATCGCACAGGATCAAGCCACGAAGGGATGCCTCACGGGATCTTCCCAAGTTTGCACTGCATGGGAAGGCGTTAGCAAGAGGAAGAGGGAAGGGACTCAATCACAGCCGTGTGATCCGAAGACGTAGCCGTGTGATCCAAAGACATGAAGATACTGGAGAGACTCATGGATCCCAAGAAGACTCATGGATGAGTGGGAGGGATTTCTCTTAGGAAGATGCTGGAGAGACTCATGGAGACCCGTGGGACTAGTGGTCAACGTGGAGGAAGACCTGACGTGGAAACCCAGCTTCACGTGAAGAAGTCCATGGATTGGGGGAATTCATGGTGAAGAAGACACAGGCAAAGGGGGCTGTGGTGGGATTCAAATCCGGGATCAAGGGGTTTGAAGGCAAGCACATTACCGCTGCACTAATCTGATTGTTGGCAACAAAGGGTGAAAGCCTAGGGTACTTCTCTAGCGAGGTTGCTGTTCATCAAGTAATAACCCCAATAATTGATATCAGAGCCAGGCTCAAGAAGAAGTTGGTTGGAGATCTTCAAGGGCTAAAAAATTTCAGCAAGGCTTCATCAAGGTCTCTCAATTTTTTGAAATATTTTTTGTGCTATTTCTTTTGGTTGAGATCTCGCCATGTGTAGTAGCATAAAATTAGATTTTAAAAAGTTTGATGGGAAGGAAAGTTTCTCCATATGGAAAGTTCGGGTAGAGAACCTTTTTGTGCAACAGGGTTTAGATCTAGCTTTGAAGGAAAGGCCGGGTGGGATGACAGATAAGCAGTGAATGTCATTGGAGAAGAAAGCATGTTCAGTAATCAGAGAATGTCTGGCAGATTCAGCCCTTTATTCAGTGCTAGAAGAGAAGACCACGAAGGGACTCTGGTCGAAGTTGCAAGTCCTCTACATGGGAAAGAACATGTGCAACAAGTTGATGTTGAAGAAGCTATTGGGAATTGTATCCTAAAGCCAATCATTTGATGATTGTGCTAATATAAATTATATAAATTAATATATTAATAAAAGTTATTTGGCAGTTTATTCATTACAAGAATATATTCTTAAAACTTCTAATAGTAATGAAGCCCTCAGGACCTTCCTTCATGATAAAGGAGGATTTATCTTTGAAGGTCCTCAAAAGAGTTCGCGACCAAATAATATACTATGAAAGGGCCATAGTACTATCAATTATAGGACGTTGTATATCATATTTGTTGGTTGTCCTCTTAACCAAGGAGTGTAGAGAGACTGGTATGACATACAGGCGAAAGTGTAGGAGTACATTTTATCGAACATGACTTATTTTTGGATACTTGCTGTTAAGAGTTAATCCGAGAAGATATGGGTATAAGTATCCTTTAGACCTGAAGATCACAACCGGTGAGTTGCAAGCAACTCATTGTACTTAGGTGCCGGACCACCTGGATTTCTAATCCAGCTACGAAAGGTTACTGGGTGCAGTCAAGTACTTGTGGTAGTCAGTTGTGGATTAAGATAAAATTTGACCTATCCCGTTAAAAGGAGAAATGCTTGTGTTTCAATTTAGCAAGACCTTGGCCAAGGCACTTCATGTGAAAGTCACATGATCTAAAGTTGAAATCACTTTATAGAATTGCTATTTAGAGTTGACAGGCTCTTAAGCCATCCTTAGCATTTGCGGTCAAAAGGATGAATTATATGGTAACTGTTTCTTAGGGTTCTTGGAGTTTGCTCGGCAACTCTTCGACCTATCCGGACGTCGGGTTCCATTGCTAGATGGGCACATCGATTAGTATAGAAAGTTGTTCCTATGCTACCGACTTAGGTTCGTATATGATTTAATTAATCAATTTGATTGATTGAATTATCTTAATTGGGTTAAGTACAAGTGAATAAGATTAAACTTGGTTTAAGTCTATTAGAAGGACTAGTCAATTTCAAATATTGATTTGAAATTAGACTTGATTTGGATTTAAATAGATTCAGGACTAGCCAAATTTGATTTGGGCTAGGACCATGATCTATGTAGGTTCAGTCCAATAAATTCAGATCAGCTTAAACCAAAACCTGAACCCGAACCTCTCGCATAAGTATCTCACATGATGAGATAACTAAAATCTGAGAGATTAAATTCACATGTAGAATTTAATGTATAACATTAATCTTCTCCAAATGGTTCCGTTGGAATTCTAAAGTGTTAGAATTCATATGGAATAAATGTGCCTCTTTGAATCAACCAGGCGATGGAATTCTAAGCGTTAGAATTCACATCTCTTTCATTTTCACCGAACGTCAGAATTAATCAAACGCTGCGTCTCTTTGGTTTTCACCGAACGTCGGAATTAACCAAACGCTGCGTCTCTTTGGTTTTCACCGAACAGCAGAATTCTAAGTGTTAAAATTCAATGGGATGGCTAAAATGAGACTATAAATTAGAGGACATCCCTCACCAGAGAACAACAACGAAAAGTTATGGATTGAATTTCTAAAGAGTTAGAATAGAAAATCCTAGTGTAATTCTAGTGTCACCGAAAGTTTGGTAGATCTTGGCAGAAGATTCAAGTGGAGGATTCAAGATTAGCAAAGTTTTTTTTCTGCGAGCTAGCACTCCCGGGAATCCGATCATTCAGGGCTTCGCGTGGACGATACTAGAGGCCGGACGATTGAACGGTTGCAGAGCAATAAGGATTTATCTACTGTTCTTAAGGTAAGTGATTTGATCCCTAGATCTTAAGGCATGCTTCAAAATAAGTAGTATGACTTCTCATCTTGAAGATCAAGATATGATCTTGATGTTTTTATTTATATGTATATTTTAGATCAAACGATCCAATATATAAGTCAAAGATATGATCTTGATGCATGTTAGATAGATTAATATGTAATCTTTAAGTTTCCGCATTGATAATTATTATCAAAATTATTAAATATGCATGCCTCGGAGTTTATTTCTCCCTTCATAAGCACCTCTATAGCCTTCGGATATTAGAAGGTGAAGAAGTGCTGGGCCACATCTAGGTGTTCGACTAGGCGAGCAATGAATTGCTGAATGTTGGGGTCAAGATGGAGGAGAAAGATAAGGCACTTTTGTTATTGTGTTCGCTGTTCATATCACATGACTCATTGGTCATGACACTGCTCTACGGAAAGAAGACATTGTTCTATGAAGATATTATCTTGGTGCTTCGAATGAATAAGCAAAGGAAGAAGATGACCAGGAACGCTATTCCCAGGAGGGTCTCTCATTTGGGGAAGGATCAAGTAGAGGCAGGGATAGGAGCAGGCCTAGGAAACGGTTACAGTCCAGAAGGCTAAGTGCTACAAGTATGGTGAGGTAGAACATTTTAAAAGGAACTGTCCTAAGTAAAAAAAGAGAGAAAATGAAGGATCTAAATATGTGAGTACAGTTGTAGGTTAAGAGGTGGAGGATGATTTCTTGATGGTATCAGATGGTCATAGGCACAGCATAGAGATGTGGACCTTGAATTCAGCCTGTTCTTATCATTACACTTCCAACCGGTCGTGATTCAGCACTTACACAGAGGTTGATGAGGGGTGTGTTACTCTTGGAGATGATCACCCTTGGCAATGGTGCACACTCTTACTAGTGTAAAGCATATCCCAAAACTCAAGAAGAATCTAGTCTTACTGGGGTACCTGGAGCAGACTGGATACAGCTTCAACGGTCATGCCAGGAGTGAAGTTTTGAACATCTTCAATGGAGCTATGGTAGTGATGAGAGGGAGAAGGTTAAAGAATAACTTATACAGGTTGGAGGGCTCTATGGTGATCAAAAAATTTGAGACAGTAGCTATAGAACAGGATCCTCGAGATGTGTACAGGATGTAGCATTACCGCTTAGGCCACATGAAAGATAGGAGGATAACAGAACTAAGCAAAAGAGGGCTACTTGCAGACCTGAGTGATGGAGATATGAAGATATGTGAGCCATGTCAGATGGGAAAGCAAAGGAAAGTGTAGATCTTGATCAACATAGCTAGGAGTGGAGAACCCCTAGAGCTAGTACACATGGATGTCTGGGGACCAGCCCTGATTTCTGCAAGAAATGGGGCCAGATACTTCTTGACCCTAATAGATGATTTCTTAATGAAGCAGTGGGTTTACTTCATAAATGAGAAATTAGAGTTCTTCATCAAGTTCAAGATCTAGAAGGCTAAGGTAGAGAATGAGCATGGTAGGAGTATGAAGTGTCTGAGGTCAAATAATGGCAGGGAATACATCAGTAGGGAGTTTTAAAGATTTTGTAAGGAGTGGGGCATCAAAAGACACTTCTAAAAAATGAAAAATGTTTGAGAGGATGAACATAATACTATTGAAAAAGCAAGGTGCTTGAGGCTACAGGTAGAGCTTCCAATGATGTTTGAGTTGACGTAGTAGATATAGCCAGCTACTTGGTCAATTGGTTATTGCACACCAGGTTGGATGGAGACATTTCAGAGGAGATATGGTTTGAAGGAAAGATAAGCCTGAATCATCTAAGGGTGTTTGGATGCACGGCATATGTGCATGTTGGTGTTGGAAAGTGGAGTAAGTTGGACGCTAGGTCTAAGAAGATGATGTTCCTGGGCTACCCGTATGGAATCAAGGGGTATCGGCCTTGGAGAAGAAGGTTATCATCAGTAGAGATGTGACCTTCGATGAGAGCTTGATCTTGCAGAACAGAGATGGTATATGCACAGCAGGGACTGCAGAAGGTAGAATACGGTAACACTAGTCAGATGACTTCCTACACAGTCGTACCATTTGCTAGTGGACCAGAAGGATTTAAGATTCAGGTAAAGAGGACTAGAAGAGGGGTTAGAAGCCAGGAAGTTCAGCAAGATGCAGAGGACTTAGAAGGATGCAGCTGGGCACGGGACTAATATTGGGATCGCACTGCATAGGCCCAGGAGAAACGTGCGATCACTAGTTCGATACTTCAAGGATTCGATATCATATGCCCTGGTGACAATGAATGGAGACCCTTACACCTATGAGGAGGCTATGGAAAGCTATAATAACCAGGATAGAGACTAGGCTATGGCAGAAGATGCAGGCTATGATAAAAGAGATGCAGTTTCTTTATAGGACTGGCACGTGGCAGGTGGTCCAGTTGCCACAAGAAAAAAATCTATTGATTGCAAATGGGTTTATCAGTGCAAGAAAGAGCCTTTAGAGTAAGGAGATATCAGGTACAATATAGGACTAATGGCCAGAGAATACTCTCAGAAGAAAGGCATCGACTATAGAGAGCTGATGGAAGAACATGGAGTGGAGCTCATGAAGGTACATACCAAGAAGAACCTAGCAATACATTGACCAAGATTCTTTCACGGGATAGCTTTTATAGGTATTGCAACTGATGGACATGGCGGATGTACTGAGACCTTGAAGCACCAAGGTAAAGATTGTTGGGCCTGGTGTGGTGTTATCAAGGCCCAAGGAGGCTAACTTGTATTGGGCTAGGTATGGATCTAAGGGTTGAGATTAAATCAAATCATGGATGTACATGGACTTGAGGATTAGTTTAATCTCATTGGATTAGTCCAAGGGAGTTTTTGTTGAGGCAGGACTAGTGGCCAGAGAATACTCTCAGAAGAAGGGCATCGACTACAGAGAGCTGGTGGAAGAAGGTGGAGTGAAGCTGGTAAAGGTATACACTTAGGAGAACCCAGCAATGCACTGACCAAGGTTCTTCTATGGGATAGCTTTTGTAGGTATTACAGCTTATGGACACGGTGGACGTGCTGAGGCCTTGAAGCACCAAGGCGAAGATTGTTGAGCCTGGTATGGTGCTATCAAGGCCTAGAGGGGCTAACTTGTATTGGGCTGGGTGTGGATCCAAGGATTGAGATTAAATCAAGTCATGAGTGTACACGGGCTTGGGATTAGTATAATCTCATTGGGTTAGTCCATGGAAGTTTTTATTGAGTCTGGGCCTAGCCCACTTGATGGATGTATTTAAACCCTAGTCTCTAGGGTTTGGATGGAATAGAAATAGATTCTTTTCTTCCAAAAAATTCTTCTCATCTTCTTCTTTCCATCCTCTCTCTCTCTTCTCCTCCTCCATCCTCTCCATCTTCCTCAACCCAAACGTAACATCTCGTGGTGTGCATCGCACGGGATCAAGAGACGAAGGGATGCCTCATGGGATCTACCTAGGTTTGCACTGCAGGGAAAGCGTCAGCAAGAGGAAGAGGGAAAGGACTCGATTGCAGCCATGTGATCTGAAGATGTAGCTATGTGATCCGAAGATGTGAAGGTCTGGAGAGACTCATGCATCCCAGGAAAACTCATGGACGCATGGGAGGGATTTCTCCTAGGACCAGGAAGACGCTGGAGAGACTCATGGAGACGCATGGGACTAGCGATCAACGTGGAGGAAGACCTGACGTGGAAACCCAGCTTCACGTGAAGAAGTCCGTGGACTGGGGGGATTCATGGTGAAGATGACACGGTTGGTGTGATTCGAACCTGGGATGACGCAGTGCGAAAGCGTTGGAATAAACAAGAACTTAATAACAACGACTGGACTCCAAGATAAACAATCACTCACAAGCGATTTAGAGAAAATCTCTCAAGATAAATTTTTTAACTTTTTAATCAAATTGATCCCCCGTCTCAAAAACCCTAAAACAACTATTTATAGTCTATAGAAATAAAATAATTAAGGAAATTAAAAAGCTATAGGAAATAAAATAATTTAGGAAACTAAAAGCTATAGGAAATAAAATAATTTAGAAAACTAAAAAGCAATAGAAAATAAAATAATTTAGGAAACTAACTAGCCTTGCTCTCAAACAACTTCTCTTCGTCCTTACTTCGGTTTGGCTACTTTTCGTGCATCCAACTTGTCCATATATCTCATGAAACTCTGTTTGCATCATTCTCTCCCTCCTGCAAAGAACTCGACCCCGAGTTCTCATCTGGATATAGAGGTGTATTGTCCGAAAAGAATGGATGTAAATCTGCCACATTGAAAGTCCTCGAAATCGCCATAGTCGCAGAAAGATCAACAACATAAGCATTATCGTTGATCTTTTGGATAATCTTGTAAGGTCCATACTTTCGTGGTTGTAATTTGTTATAAATACCCATGGGAATCCGCTCTTTCCTGAGAAAGACCATCACCTGATCCCCTACCTCAAAGAGTTGTTCCTTCCGTCTTCTGTCAGCCACCTCCTTATACTTGGCATTGGCTTTCTCAATCTTTGCTTTGACCTCTTCTGAAGTGCTTTGCCAATGCTCTGCCATGTGTTTAGCCGGTATGCTATACTCAGCCAGCTTTGGAAGCTTCACCAAATCTAGTGCATGTTGTCGTACTTTGGTATATACGATGGAGAATGGGGATCTTCCTGTGGTTCGATGGACGGAATTGTTGTAGGCGAACTCTGCCTGGGGCAAACACAAATCCCATTGTCGTGGTTTTTCTCCACAAATACTTCTGATGAGATTTCCTAAAGTCCTGTTGTAGCTTCTGTTTGTCCGTCTATCTATGGGTGCACCGTGCTGCTATAATTCAAGGTGGAATCAAACATGTACCACAATGTCTTCCAAAAGTAGCTAAGGAATTTAGTGTCTCTGTCGGATGTGATGGATCTAGGTACTCCATGCAATCTCACGACCTCCCGGAAAAATAGTTTGGCAATGGCATGGTCATCTGAAGTCTTCCTACAAGGAATGAAGTGAGCCATCTTGGAGAACCTGTCAACTACTACAAAAATAAAGTCAGCACCTCATTGGGTACGAGGCAAACCCAGGACAAAGTCCATAGAAAGGTCCTTCCAAATATTCTTAGGTACTGGCAAGGGTGTATACTTTGAGAATGTCTCTTGGATGTTTGGCAAGTATAGTACCTCTGAACAATCTTGTACACCTCCTTCCTCAACTGAGGCCAAAAATATTGTTCAGCTACAGCTGCAAGGGTCTTATCCCTTCCCAAGTGGCCTGCCAATCCTCCTTCATGCAACTCCCTAATTAACTTCTCCCTTAAAGAGGATTGAGGAATACATAGTTGATTGTCCTTCATCAAATAACCCTCATGTACATGGTAATCCCCACAGGGTTTCCTACTACCACACTTGCCCCAGATCTGACCAAAATCACCATCTTCAGCATACAATTCCTTCATCTGTTCAAACTCGATAACCTCAGCACTAATCACAGTTAACACATCTGCCCTCCTGCTCAGAGCGCCCACAACTCTATTTTGGGTTTTAGACTTATGCATTAGTTTGAAGGGAAACCTTTGCAAAAACTGGATCCATCTAGCATGCATATCCTTGCTAATCCTGTTTTGATTACTCAAGTGCTTTAAAGCCCCACAATCTAATATAAAAAAATTTCTTACCCACTAAATAATGTTCCCACACTCTTAATGCTCTTACCACCGAATAGAACTCCTTGTCATAGGTGGACCAGTTTCTTCTAGCATCACAGAGCTTTTCGCTATAGAAAGCGATTGGTCTCTTTCTTGGGAGAGTACAGCTCCAATTCCTACTCCGCTAGCATCACAATCAACTGTGAACAACTTATCAAAGTCGGGTAATGCCAACACAGGGGCACTACACAACTTCTCTTTCAAAAGGGCAAACCCGGCTTCAACTTCTTCACTCCAATTAGACTTCCTTTCTTCAGACACTATGTCAAAGGAGCAGCAATGGTGCTAAAGTGCCTGATAAAGCGCCTATAAAAACTGGCCAATCCCAAGAAGCTTCTCAACTCAGTCACAGTTTTGGGATTAGGCCACTCTCTAATGGCTTTCACTTTTCTTCATCCACAGTAATGCCATCACCACTTACCACAAACCCCAGAAACAATAGCCTTTTAGACATAAACATACACTTTTTCAAATTAACATATAATTTATGCTCCTTCAATACAGCCAATACACTCCTCAAGTGGTCAATGTACTCGTTCTCAGACTTGCTATAAATCAATATATCATCAAAGTACACTACCACGAATTTGCCAATAAAGGGTTTAAGTACCTGATTCATAACACGCATAAAGGTGCTAGGTGCATTGCTGAGACCGAACGACATCACTAGCCTTTCAATAATCTTTCCTTTGTCTTGAAGGTAGTCTTTCATTCATCGCCTGGCCTCACTCTAATCTGGTGATATCCGCTCCTCAAGTCTATCTTAGAAAAGATGACTGCCCCACTCAACCTGTCAAACATGTCTTCAATACGGGATATTGGGAACTTATACCCAATGGTGATCCTATTGATAGCCCTACTATCAACACACATCCTCCAGCTCCCATCATTCTTGAGAGTGAGCAGGGCTGGTACAACACATGAACTCAGGCTGTCCCTGATGAAGTATTTGTCTAGCAATTCTTGAACCTTCTCCTGGAGGATTTCCGTTTCCTTGGGGCTCATCCTATAATGTGGTAAGTTAGGAAGGCTTGCCCCTGGCACCAAATCGATCTGGTGTTGTATGTCTCTCAAAGGAGGAAGCCCCTCAGGTAAGTCATATGGAGTCACTTCCTTGAATTCTTCTAACACCCCCTTCACTACCTCAGGAACTTCGTCAACAATCTCCTCCTCTACCTTCAGTACATTCTTCACCACCAAGGCATGCACCTCCTTGGTCTCCTTCATATCTTCCTCTACTTCCTTTCTGAGCTCACAATGGATAGGAAAGACCGTATTTCAGGCTTAGAGCCTTTAGGACATAGCGCTACTTTAAAAGGTAATAGTGTATATCTCTTGCCATCTTTCGCTAACCTGTAGAGGTTCTTTTGCCAGAATGTTTGGCATCCACATCAAACTGCCATGGGCTCCCGAATAGAAGATGACAAGCATCCATGTCTAGTATGTCATAGTAGACTTCATCACTATATTTCCCAATGAAAAAGGGCACCCTACACCTTTCCTGAACATCAATCTTCTCAGTGGCCTTAATCCATCCAATGGTATATGGATTAGGGTGCTTCTGTAGGGAGAACTAAACTCTGAGGCATGCATATTTTAAAATTTAATAACTATTATAATGCGGAAACTAAAAGATTACATATTAATCTATCTAATATGCATCAAGATCATATCTTTGCCTTATATATAGGATCGCTTGATCTAAAATATGCATATAAATAAAATCATCAAGATCATATCTTGATCCTCAAGGTAAGAAGTCGTACTTCTTGCCTTGAATCATGCCTTAAGATCTAGGGATCATATCACTTACCTTAAGGGCAGTTGGTAAATCCTTTTATGCTCTGCAGCCGTTCAATCGCTCGGCCTCTAGTATGTTCACGCGAAGCCCCAATGATCGGATTTTCGGGAGTGCTAGCTCGCGGAAAAATAACTTTACTGATCTTGAATCCTTCCACTTGAATCTTCCTCCAAGATCCACCAAACTTTTGCTAACACCAGAATCATCAGGATTTTCCTATTTTAACCTTTTAGAATTTAATCCATGACATATCGTGTGTTGTTGTTCTGTGTAATCTGGTGAGGGATGTCCTCTATTTATAGTCTCATTTTAGTCCGCCCATTGAATTCTAACATTTAGAATTCTGCCGTTCGGTAAAATGCAAAGAGACGCCGAACCAAAAAGGCGCGGTGTTTGGTTAATTCTGACGTTCGGTGAAAACCAAAGAGACGCGGCGTTTGGTTAATTTCGACGTTCGGTGAAAACCAAAGAGTCAATGTTTGGCTAATTCCGACGTTCGGTGAAAACCAAAGAGTCGCAGTGTTTGGCTAATTCAAAGAGGTACATGAATTCTAACACTTAGAATTCCAACAGGAGAAGATTAATGTCAGGCATTAAATTCTATATGAGAATTTAATCTCTCATGAGACGAGATTTCAGCCATCTCATCATGTGAGATCCTTATGCGAGAGGTTTGGGTTCAGGTGATGGTTTAATCTGATCTGAATTTATTGGACTGAACCCACATAGATCATGGTCCTAGCCCAAATCAAATTTGGCTAGTCCTGAATCTATTTAAATCCAAATCAAGTCTAATTTTAAATCAATATTTGAAATTGACTAGTCCTTCTAATAGACTTAAACCAAATTAAATCTTATTCACTTGTACTTAACCCAATTGAGATAATTCAATCAATCAAATTGATTAATTAAATCATATATGATTCTCAATCGTTGATCAGCAAATAGATCATCCTAGGAAACTTCTATGCGTGTGACTCTCTAGGTTTGAACCTAAGCCGGTAGCATAGAAATAACTTTCTATACTAATCGATGTGCCCATCTAGCAATGGAACCCGACGTCCAGATAGGTCGAAGAGTTGCTGAGCAAACTCTAAGAACCCTAAGAAATAATTGCCATATAATTCATCCTTTTGACCACAAATGCTAAGGATGGCTTAAGAGCCTGTCAACTCTAAACAACAAATCCATAAAGTGATTTCAATTTTAGTGATCATGTGACTTTCACATGAAGTGCCTTGGCCAAGGTCTTGCTAAATTAAAACACAAGCATTTCTCCTTTTAACGGGATAGGTCAAATTCCATCTTGATCTACAACTGACTACCACAAGTACTTGACTGCATCGAGTAACCTTTCGTAGCTGGATTAGAAATCCAGGTGGTCCGGCACCTAAGTACAATGAGTTGCTTGTAAGCCACTGGTTGTGATCTTCAGGTCTGAAGGATACTTATACCTATATCTTCTCGGATTAACTCTTGACAGTAGAGTATCCGGAAATGAGTCACGTTCGATGAAATGTACTCCTAACTTTCACCTATATGTCATACCAGTGTCTCTACACTCCTTGGTTAAGAGGACAACCAACAAATATGATATACAACGTCCTATAATTGATAGTACTATGGCCCTATCATAGTATATCATTTGGTCGCGAACTCTTTTAAGGACCTTCAAAGATAAATCCTCCTTTATTATGAAGGAAGATCCTGAGGGCTTCATTACCATTAGGAGTTTTAAGAAGATGTTCTTGTAATGAATAAACCGCCAAATAACTTTTATTAATATATCAATTTATATACAATTTACATTAGCACAATTATCAAATGATTGGCTTTAGGATACAATTCCCAACAAACTCCCACTTAGCCTAAAGCCACTCATTACAGTATTTAATACCCATCTTCAATTATAGTCATCAAACTCCTTGATGCTAAGTGCTTTCGTAAATGGGTCACCTAGGTTTTCCTTTCCATCAATCTTCTGAAGATTTCTGTCACCTCGGTCTATAATCTCTCGTATAAGATGAAACCAGCGCAGTATGTGCTTGGTGCGCTGATGTGCTTGTGGTTCCTTTGCTTGAGCTATGGCACCAGTGCTGTCACTATACAACATGACTGGTCTATCTATGGAAGGTGCCACTCCAAGCTCGGAGATAAACTTTCGCAGCCACACAGCTTCTTTCGCAGCATCTGATGCAGCGATGTACTCTGCCTCGCACACCGAATCTGCCACTGTATGTTGCTTGAAACTTTTCCAGCAAACAGCTCCACCATTTAGGATAAACACGAAACCCGATACACTTTTGCTATCATCATGATCTGATTCGAAACTGGAATCAGTATATCCAATAAGTTTCAAATTAGACTCTCCATAGACTAACCACTAGTCCTTAGTATTTCTCAAATACTTAAGGATTGTCTTAACAACTTGCCAGTGTTTTTTCTGGATTAGATTGGTATCTACTCACTACTCCTAGTGAGTATGCCACATCTGGTCTTGTACATGTCATTGTGTACATAATCGATCCCACTGCCGAAGCATATGGAATTCGACTCATACGTTCTCTTTCATTAGGAGTTGTCGGACAATCCTTCTTAGAAAGATGAATTCCATGGCCTATCGAAAGATAGCCTTTCTTGGAATTCTCCATGCTAAACCTCTTTAGCACGGTGTCAATGTACGTAGATTGGGATAAACCAAGCATCCTCTTAGATCTATCTCTATAGATCTTCATCCCTAGGATGTATGATGCTTCTCTCAGATCTTTCATGATAATTATGATGATAACCATGTCTTTATTCCTTGTAATGCAGGGATATCATTCCCGATTAAGAGAATATCATCCATATATAATACAAGAAATACAATAACAGAATCGTTAGCCCATTTATAAATGCAAGGTTCTTCTTTATTCTTAATAAATCCATAAGATTTGATTACTTTATCAAATCGTGTGTTGCAACTCCTAAATGCTTGCTTAAGTCCATAAATAGACTTCTGTAGCCTGCACACTTTAGACTCGTCTTCAGATATAAAACCTTCAAGCTGTATCATATACACATGTTCATCTAAATTACCATTTAGAAAAGCGATTTTAACATCCATCTGCCAAATCTTATAATCAAAGTGTGCTGCTATAGCTAGCATAATCCGAATGGATTTCAGCATTGCCACATGAGAAAACGTTTCGTCATAGTCAATACTATAACATTGACGATGCCCCTTAGCAACCAGACGTGCTTTATAGGTCTCAACCTTTCCGTCTGCGCCTCTTTTCCTCTTGAAAACCCACTTACACCCTATGGGTTTTATCCCTTTGGGTGGGTCAACTAATGTCCATACATTATTGTCCTTCATGGAATCAAGTTCGAATTTCATGGCATCAAGCCATTTATTAGAGTCAGTCCTTTGCATAGCATCCATATAGGTGATCGGATCCTCGTGTTCTCATCGAGTTCAACATGATCTTCATTCTGGACCAAGAAACCTAAGTATCTGTCCAGCTGATGTGGTACTCTACCAGATCGCCTTAATGGTGCATCTAAAATGGATTTTGAGTTTGATCTAATCAACTTAGATTTTAAGGGTTCACTGGTTTGTGTTGTTCCTTCTACTTGATGAACTTCCTCAAGTTCAATATTAGAGCTATTTGTTCCTTCACTAAGGAACTCCTTTTCAAGAAAAACTACTCTATTACTAATGAACAACTTTTGTTCTTCAGTATTATAGAAATAATATCCTTTGGTTTCTTTCAGATAGCCAATTTAAAAATATTTATCAGATTTGGGTTTAAGTTTGTCTGATTTTGCACGTTTCACATAAGCCGGACACCCCCAGACTCTCAGATAGGTGATAACCGGTTTATGTCCATACCACATCTCATGTGGAGTTTTAGAAACAGACTTACTTGAACCATATTGAGAATATGACAAACTGATTCTAATGCATATCCCCAAAAGGATATAGGCAAGCTTGCAAAACCCATCATGGACCGAACCATGTCTAACAGAGTTTGATTCCTTCTTTCCGATACACCATTATGCTGCGGTGTTCCAGGAGGAGTCCATTGGGAGAGAATCCCATTCTCCCTTAAATATGTCACAAAGTCATTGGAAAGGTATTCACCTCCTCGATTTTATCGAAGGATCTTAATACATTTTCCTGTTTGTTTTTCTACTTCTTTATGATATAGTTTGAACATTTCAAATGATTCAGATTTATGTCACATAAGATAGACATAACCAAACCTAGAAAGGTCGTCTATAAAAGTAATGAAGTAGTAATATCCACCTTTGGCACAAGTGCTCATTGGTCCACATACATCAGTATGTACTAGACCCAATAGCTCTTTGGCTCTTTCACCTTTTCTAGTAAAAGATGACTTGGTCATTTTACCAAAAAGACAGGATTCACAGGTAGTTAATGATTCACAATCATCAATTCGAAGGATGCCCTCCTGAGTTAACCTATTTAATCTATTCTTATTTATATGACCCAGCCGATGGTGCCAAAGATAAATGTCTGAGACATCAGTTGTTCTAGGGCGCTTACTTGAGTTGTACACTACATTCACAGGCTGTGATAATATATAAATGCCATTAGATAAATGCTCAATCATTACAGTGACTCCATTCATAATGATATTCAAAGTAACATCCTTTATTGAAATTTCATAATTACTTTTGGCCAGAAATTAGGTTCAACAAGAACATTGGGCAACAATGACAATCATTTAGTATAATGACATTTCTATTGAAAACTATTTCAAGAACTCCTAATGCCAGAACTGGAACTAATCTTCCATCGCCGATATTAAGGAATCTTTCATTGTCCTCAAATCTTCTAGTGACCTGTAGTCCCTGCAATGAATTGCAAATGTTAAAAGGACTCTCGGTATCCAATACCCAGGTCTGATTATCATATACAGAAAAATTGCAAGGTATTATCATATAAATACCTTGTTGAGCAACATCTTGCCCCTTTTTCTTCTTTGGCCTATTTTGATCAAGTGTGGCAATGTAAAGAGGACAGTTCCTCTTCCAGTGCCCTTGCATCTTGCAATAAAAGCATTCAGCTTAACTTTTATCAACTTTCTTCTTCTACATCTGACCCTTTATAGATGTCTAGCATGTTGCACCTTTTTCTTATTCTTTTTCTTCTTCCCTTTCCCAAAGGGTTGTCGCACTAGCTTAGATCCTTCAACCACATTAACCAAACCCTTAGAGAGCTGGTTGTCCTTCTTAAATTCTGTAACAACCCCAACAAACCATGGTAGTTGACTGCAGGCTTTGTCATTCGAAAATGAGTAAGAAAAAGTCAGAAGGATGGAGGCAAGGTATTCAGGGTCGCATCTTTTCCCAACTGCTCATGTAGGGGAAAGCCGAGCTTGCTTAGCAGTTCTATCTTCTTGATTATGTACAATACATGATCAGTGACAGGAGATCCATCCCTCATTCAAGCATTAAAAATATCACAACTAGTCTTGTGTCTTTCAACGTCGTCAGGTGTGCCGAAAGATTCATTCAAAGCTTGAATGATTTTTTCTGGCTGAGCATTCTCAAACCGGCCATCGAATTCATTGTTCATTGCTGCTAGCATGATGCAACGTACGCTAGTTCTATCACTGAGCCACTTCTGATAAGTGTCTTTCTCAGAACTTTGTGTGTTTGCATCAGGTATCTTTGGTGCAGGATTATTCATATATAGAATCCTCTCATGCTCAAGGACGATCTTAAGTTTTCTGAACCAGCTATTGAAATTGGAACCATTCAACTTGTCACTATCCAATAGGGACCTTAATGATAAATTAGTGGCCATTTTCTGCATAAGAAAAAACTAAAGTTTATTAGTATATAAATTGATTCAGTCTAAAGACTTGGACTTTAGTCTAAAGATGCTCCCACTATTTTGTTTAAATTGGCAGCCTCTACACCCCAATTCGAAGAATTATTCTTAATTCTTTAGTGGGCACTAAGATTTACATAGACTACATACAGGCCCAAGTGAAGCTTGGC
>UESW01004614.1:570318-765113 GCA_900491605.1 Calamus simplicifolius | reverse complement strand
ATTCTATTTGTATGATGCATAAGAAAATTATTTGAATTACTTTTGGTTAAAGTTATTAAAATTCAAACATAACTATGAATTTGCTTATTTTGATAATTATGCATTAATTGATTATGCATATACTCAATGTTTTTGTCATCATCAAAAAGGAAAAGATTGTTGACCCATTTATTAATTTTGATGATTAACAAAAGCTAGAGTATATTCCCTATGATACTAATAAGATTGGTAAGTGTTTCAGGAATTTAGAAAGATTAAGTATTTATATTTCGTACAAAAATGGGCTTGAATCAATTTTTAGTGGTATGTGTCAAATTTCAGAGTTTAGAGCCGACTCTAGAAGCATTAGAGCCGACTCCGGAGCGTATCGAAACTTTGGCACATTCGGCATGGTTTAGAGCCGATTCTAGAAAATTAGAGCCGACTCTAACCTGAGTTACAGTGAACTATCTTTCTGCTTTAGATTTTAGAGCCGACTCCAGCAGAATTAGAGCCGACTCTAACCTGAGAACAGAGACTGCATTTTTCGGGACACTGTTAGAGTCAACCCCAAGGAAATTAGAGCCGACTCCAGCTCGCGTTGTGTTGACCCCACAGAATTCTAGAGCCGACTCCACGATGAACATTTTCTTTTTATTTGGGAAACCCGACTTAGAGCTGACACTATGTAAGATTATAGCCGACTCTAATCTGTCAAAGGTGACTTTCAGATTTATCAGAAATGGCTCCAACGGTCATATTTCTTCAAATACTCTTCAATGACTCTTTCCCTTTGCGTGTTAAACTCATCCTCAAGTACTCTCAACGACTGCTTTGCAACAAAAACATGGATTAAGAGAGATTATAAAAGGGCATTCCGACCGTTCAAAAACAAGAAAAGAAAAAAGAGAAAAATAAGAAATATCAAAGAGAGAAAAGCTCTGATTCAAAGCTAACTGTGCAAAAGAGATAGAAGAGAAATCCAAAAGCTTTCAAAAATCAAATCCAAAGGATTTCCATCAATTAGAAGAAGAAAAGCAAGAGCCCTAGTTCTTCATCCTTCTCTACACCAACATTTCTTCAAGAGCCTAAGTTCAATCTTGAGAAAGGTCATTCAGAAGAGAAGATGAAAAGAAGAAAAGCCCAACATCAAACATCTTCTAATCAGGCTTTTCTATTCCCATTTTTATTTATATTGTTTATCTACTCATTTGAGGAGCTTTCTTATTGTTGTAATCATTTGCTTGATTCATTTGTTTTCTGATTCAATAAGGGGATTGAATCAGTTGAGGTAGTTGACCTCGGGCAAGCTAAGATTATCTTGTGTTAGGTTGTGTGCTGGTGAACCTGTGAAAACCGACTGGGTTCGTTGTGATCCCGTTGTAAAATAACAAGTTCGAGTTGTGATCTTGTAAAACAACTCTGTTGTAATCAGATGATTATAGTGTGTACCCGAAGTTGCTTGGGAGTGGATATAGGTGTAGCTAACACCGAACCACTATAAATCCTTTGTGTTTGTCGTGCTTATCTCTTGTCTCTTTCTCTCTAATTTATATTGTGTTCAACATTCATAGCATCATACTCATTACACCTACTTGTGCACATTCATCTTAGAAAATTAATTTTAATTGTAAAATTTTTAAAGAACCCAATTCATCCCCCCTCTTGGGTTGCCATCTAAGCTAACATATTGAATAATTAAAAATTTTTAATCATCAATATGGGATTATTGGAATTTAATAATTAAAAAAATAAATTATGTGGGATTTGTTAGATGAAATCAAACGTTCTAGATCCATTCTTATCATATTTTTACACGTTTATCTTTTTACGCTTTGTTAATTTTTAGATTAAATAAGTTTATAGTAGAGCTTCCTTTATATTTGATTTTTCAAATAGTAATTAATTTAGTTAATTTTGGTATTCAATAACATAATTAATCTTTGTGGGATTGACATCCATTTTCTAAAAACACTTTATTACTTGTTACGATTCTGTGCACTTGCAGTTATTTTATGCGAACAGTGTTGCTAGCGCATTCAACTATCTCTACATTTCACAAGAATGTAGCATTTTTCACTTTCCTAACCATACTTCCCTTATATTTAGAATCTTATCCTAACCAACTACATCTCCTCTTTATCAAAATCTATGCATAATATAAGCATCTAGCATCCTTTTCCTATGTGTGAACTCCCAAAAAAACCTTTGGATCATGGACTATTCTTACTAGCTTTATTTATGCCACGTCACCTCATCAAACCTATTTTTGATGTTGCATCATATTGGGCTTACTTAAGCCATGCTTTATTTGTGCAATTCTTATGATGCTCTCTTCAGTGCCAATTCTTCCCCTCAAATCCTTTACAAAACTTCCTTGTTCCCGATGTATGATTTAGTATAAAATATTATTAGTGTGATCACAACATACACTCACAAACAATGAGTCTAAGAGCTTTGCTACCATGTGTTTGGCTGTGCGTGAATGGTGTCATAATTTATAAAAAGTTGAGGGATAAGAGGAAGTAATGGGTATTTTCATAATTTATAGAAAATTGAAAGATAAGAAGTGGTGTAAAGGATAAAGCCTCTGTATAAAGCTTTAGATGGTAGGATTGAAAGCCAATTTTTCAAAAAAATTCTTATAAAAGCATTGTAGTTAAACTCTTGAATCTAAACGTCTTCCATAAAAATGGTTTATCTTGCAAATATGTTCTACCCAAATTCTTTATCTTGCAATTGCTCTATCATACAAAAAGTTTTGAAGTTTTGAAGTAAAAGAAAGGAGACAAGCTGCACCCACTTTATTAAGATAACACAAGAGGTCATATGAGAAGATGTAAAGATGAAGAGAGATTAAGAGAGAAAGGAGTGCAAAATGGCAATGGAAGGGCTAGAAGGAGAGTAGTTAGGAGAGGGCAAGCAGGAGAGTAAGATAAGGTGCTGGTAAAGTTTTCTACGAGAAAAAGAACAACCCTAATATGAATTAGGATTTTTTTATCATGCTTAAGAGTACAGTAGAAGCATGTAGATTTTATAATTTTTTAATAAGATTTATTTATATAAAAACCTTAACAGCCAAGATCTCCTAAATAGTAATAATCAAATGAATAAATAGTAAATGTAGGATAAGAACATACCTGTAACACAAAATCTAATATGTTGAAATACCCATAAGGTACCCAAGTGTTCACCCTCCAACGTTGATCCATACAGAAAATGGGTTCAAGATTCTAGCTCCTTCAAAACTTTGATCTTTGATGCTTTAATCCTTTCAAAGAATTTGATTGGCTTACTTTCTTTTCCTTCTAATTTTCTTTTCTTACAAAAAAATCCTTCAAAGCCTCTTGTCCTAAAGAAGACCTCCTTGTCTTGGTTTAGGATAAGACAACCTCTTGCCCTAAAGAAGACCTCATTTTTTTGATTTAGAACAAATAAGATAAGAGAGAGAAGGAGTTGATTTCTCTTCAGATGAATTCTATGTTGCTGAGCCTTAGGATGCACTTCTATTTATAAGAGGCAGAGGTATGCATTACCAAGGGATGCGTCTTATCCACATGCTTCATCATGATGAGGCATGTCCCAAGAGTAGGGCCTCATCATGATGAAGTGCTAAGGAGAGAGGCACATCTGAGAAAGAGTGGAAAGATGTATATGCATAAAAGACTTATCCTATAAGCCTTATCCATGTGCCATCAGCCTTCTCACACTGATAACCTCACTCTACACTTATATGATAACCTTACTTCATACTTATTTTATAATAATTCAATGGTTCAGATTAAGGTGTCATCCAATGGTCCAGAAGCAAGGCGCCATTACCAATGGTCTAGATTCAAGTGCCAACTAATAATCCAAATTCAGGCACCAACCAATGGTCCAAGTCCCATAGGGAGCAATCCAATGGTATATATCGAGCCACTGACCAATGGTCCAGATCTATTATCCAAAGAACCATCTAATGGTCCAAATAAAGCCAATTGAGTTTCAACTCTTGGCCAACCTACATTAGGTCATTGTCTAATCATATTAGATTAACCTAATACAAAAATCATCTTCGAATTCAATTCGAATTAGAAGCTAGGGTTTGTAATATGTGTTAGCATATCTATCCTACAAATATGATATAATCCAATTAGACCCTTGATCAGTTTCTTTGTGTATGACCCATTAGGTTTCATATTTAGCCAGCAGTAGATATTGGTGCAAGTTAACCTATCATGATTAGAACATTTCTTATCCTTATAGATCCAATCAATGCGATTCCGATCTTGACAATTAGAACCCTTTCTAATTGTTGATCAAATTAAACTCTTTAATTTAATCAAATCTATAAGACAAGATTAACGTCTAGCAACATATCATATCTATTTGAAAGATATAAAATTTGGTGGACATATCAAACATACCCTTCAGTGGCAAGTTACCATGCAATTCAATCCTTCAATCATATTGCATCCCGAATAAGTATATGAGTATAGATCAATGCCAAATTTAATTACTTATTCATATGTCTCTTAATCTTCTAATAATAATTTAATTAATGAAACATTAGAAACTTTTTCTAATTTTTTTTATTCTGCTTTGATCAAAGATTTTCTAAATCATCATAAGATTAAAGCAAGTAGGATGAAGTCTTTTTTTACTAGAAGTGATTGATTCTTGTTGATCTACTCGCAATCTTGATATATAATCCACTACATCTAGAATACCTCATACATAACTTAATGCCGTGAATGAGTGTAAACCAAAATATGAATTTATGTGCATAAGATGCTATGATGATCTTAGGTCTAAGGATCACTTACACGACTTCCACTTAGAGAATTATTTTTTAACAAATAAGTAAGCATCCATAAGATGTTTTCTTGTTAGGTCAGTGGACTCATTCCTCTAATAAGCACCTACATCTTTGTATTATTGTATCACATAAGTGATTATGGGATCAATCACCTCTGCATTGAGCATACATAAGATGCGCTAGTTTTTTTAGTAGCATTGATCCCTGACTCAATGTACCAATGTTGAGAATGTTTTAGATTAGGGTTTTAGGTTTCACTGGCATGATCTCATCACAGCCCTAAAATCATTGTCCTAATCTATAAGGTTCATCATAATTATAAGAAGTAACAAATGATGAAACATAATGCCTTTTATTTATAACCAAAATATCATGTACATTATTTGAAAGAACAAAAGAAACCTTATCACAATATAAATTGTGATTGGTTTTTAGGGCACAACTCTTTCACTATGGAACAAAGATATTGCATGTTTCCAGACTTCAATGTAATTTTTGCTCTCCCTTAGTGCTGACATTAATTAATCCCATGCATATTTAAATTTGTATAGATGCCTACATTTTTTTGTAGTTGTCCAAAGGTGTTTGATGAAAGTGATGCTACTCTGGAGCTTGATTGTTGTGGTCACTTTCTTCCAAGGGATTTTAGTAAAATAGCAACAAGAAGGAAATGGTCAATGTGCTTGTCCGATTTAGTTGAACTAGTTTGAATTAAAACCAAAAACCCATTACATTTAGTTCAAACTCGAGCAGTTGAATTGCTTAAAAGGTTAAATATTTTTTTCATCACCAAGATTTCTCCATTGATCAACCCATTCCTCTTCTAGTAATATTAGATATCATCCTCTAACTAATTCGTTTTGCAACCCATTTCTCCATTGATGGCACTGAATTCAAAGGATTTTGAGGATTATTTCTTCATAAATAGTTGAGGCCAAACCAGCAAACCCAATCTCTTCTTGTTCTTCTTTTTTCTCCTTCTCCTCCTCTTCTCTTTTTCTTATTCCTGGAGCTAGCCAGACCTCACCAAAGCTATGATCAGCACCAGCAACAAGGTAATGGCCAAATTTTAAACCCCATCCAAATCCCTTATTTCCATTCCAAAAACACAGTTCTAAGATCAATCCATGATCAATTTAGCCAGTTCAAATTAAATTGAGCTAGGCCTTTTTAAAGTTTAACCAAGCAAGGACCGGTTCATCTTCATGAATTAGCTATTTCATTTAGGTGAGTTGAGTGATAATCAGGGAAGGATGGGTTGTCGAGAGAGGTCGATATGGAATCGGCATAATTTATGATTATGTCATAGCTAGATTTGAAATACTAGATATTGATGATTTAGGATTCATTTAAGAGCATATGGCCATGTTGCCGCCAAGTCACTTGTGATGAGCGCCGGGTGTGCTGAGATCTTTGGAGGCCTCCGAGGAGGTGAAAAGGTCGCCTTCTTCCTCCAAGAACCTGCAAGAAGTCTCGGGCCGGTGGTTCCGGGGGGACCCTCCGACACTCAAGTTAGTGAACTTGTAGAACAAGAATGTGTTGTGTAGGAGTAGAGCTTGGAAGAGAGAGATCCCCCTGCGTTGAGCTCGGGTCCTCTTTTTATACCTGTCTGGGGGTCACGTTACCTACTTCTGTTAGAACTGTCGAATCTGCTTTGTTAGGATGAGCTCCGTGAACGGCAGGCAGGTGAGCCGTTGCTGAATGGGCGCCGTGTATGTCGAAAGCTGTGAGGTGCGTTAGTAACCACTCGTGATCTCGATAAAACAGATGAGCAAGACATGCAGCGGTTAGTGCCCCAGATCCCGGGATCCGTTATTCGAGATCAGCTTTGTTATACTAGGAAAATGTGCAGTATTGAGGTCGAAGCTAGAGGCCGAGGCCGAAGCCAGGGGCCGAAGCTAGAGGCCGAGGCCGAAGCCAGGGGCCGAAGCTAGAGGCCGGAGCTAGAGGCCGAGGCCGAAGCCAGGGGCCGAAGCTAGAGGTCGAAGCTGAAGCCAGGGGCCGAAGCTAGAGGCCGGGGCCAAAGCCAGATGTCGACGCCAGAAATGAGCTATCAACTCATTCGGCTTCGGAATCACACAAGGTGTTATGCTGCCACCAGACGATGTGATCAGCCACATCAGATGCCCCCCCCACCCCTGAGATGGGTGAGAGTATAGTCGCCAGCGAAAGGGGTGTTATTATCCTCCAGGTGGCTAATCTCTGTGCCATCATTTCGTCTATTCAGACAGTTGGATTGGGTAAGATTTTTCTCGAGTGGGGAGTTGTAAAAGGTAGGCGTCATCATTACGATGAGGTCACCGCTACTAGTTATTAGCGGTGCTTTTCGTGTTTCTCGCACCGAGTGGTTGCTGGAGCGGCTTCCAATAGAAAGCGAGCACATGGCCAAACCGACATAGGCGGGATGATTTGAAACGGGGGTATAAAAGGGGAAATCGTCCATATCTATACTTTTCACTTTTCTTGCATTACAACCTAATATCTTGAATCTGTAAGCGCCCGTTCATCTCCTATTTCCATTTTTCTCCTTGAGATCACTCCTTCAATCTGGTTCAAGTTCCTCAGGTTAGTCCTCATGGCTTCTTCACCTTCCTGTTCTCTTTCCGACTTTGGGGATTGTTCATGTTCCCTCACAGCCTTCCCCTTCCTCGGAGCTTAGTTGGTCCTCTTCATCCTCCGACCGTGCTCCATTGGAACGGTGGCGAGCGACCGGACGACCCGCGGCTGGGATTCATCGGCCGCCGGACGGCCCTACCCAGTGCCGTCCGGCCGTCGCCGGTCCATCCACTGTTGTCAAGGAGTCCCCTGAATGGACTGCCTCTACCATGTCAGCCCAAGACATCATGAACCTTAGAGCCAAGTATAGTTTTCCTCCTGACATTCGTTTGTCCTACCCTACTCCTGACGGCAGGGTAACTTCTTCCTGTCTGGGAGGGTTGCCTTGTACGGAGCTTTCTTTAAGGCGGGGCTTCGATTACCCATCCACCCTTTCATCCTCAATCTCTTAGAAGATACTCCTTGGCACCCGCCCAGCTAGTCCCAAATTCTATTCGAACCATCGTCGGCTTCATGGTACTTTGTCACCATCAGGGTATAGAGGCTAGCATCTCTTTATTCCGTAGCTTCTACACTCTTCGCAAGCAAGCGGGGTGGTGGTCCTTTACCCCTAGACCCACTAGGTCCTTAAACTATATCTTTCCATGTCCATCAAAGGTTGGAAAGATAGGTTCTTTTTCGCCGATGTTGAGGGGGTGAGCGGAGTCTGGGGAACACCTGACACGACACCAATAGAGACTCTTCTGTACTCCCGAGGGATCGAATGGCATTCGGGCAGCTTCTGACTGCCGACATCCCTCGGTGCAACCAACTTTTAATCGAAGAGAACCTCCGTCTTGCCGGCCTTGTTCCATCTAGTGGTGAGTGGCCGATTACTCACCTTGCTTTTTCTGCCCTTCTCCCCTCTTCCCTTTTTTTTTTCACCTTTCCTCTTCCTTGATATAGGAATGGCACCATCGCTTGCGAGATAAGGCAGGCGGCCACAAGGAAAAGGAAGATCAAAGCAGATGGGCCCCTGCCATAAGGAGGGCCGTCACCAAGACCGCCAGGAGGGCCAAGGCTGGAGAGGCCTTTAGAAGGGGCAAGACTGAAGGAGAGGCAAAGTCATAGAGGCATCTAATGGGAGCGAGGTGGAAAGGGCCGAAGCCGGCAGCCCTGGGAAGCGAGGCGGTAAGGGCTGAGGCTAGAGAGGTATCAGGGCAGATCAAGGCCGGGGAAAGAGATCTACCTCATCCGCCTTCACCAGTGCCACATCTGTCTCCTATTAATGTAATCGATACACCTTCGGAGAAGGGGCTAAAGAGCCATCGCCGTGCCCCGTGGCCACCGAAGCGGAACCAGCAACTCAGCTACAAGGCTGACTTGGGAGTCGTCATATCTCCGAAGGAGCAGCAGCCGAGGCATCTCCACCAGAAAAGGCGCCGGAGGAGGTAGGGTTGGAGGCTGAGTCCTCGCCTGTAGCCATGAGGCCGACGGAGGGGGATGGCGTCGACCTCTCCCTTCAATCCATTTTGACGCGCCATAGCCGTTGGGCCGAGCGGACATTGGACCAGGCTTCGGTGCCCGAGCTGCAAGGGTTCCTTTGACACCAAGGGAGATCTACTTTCTTTCGGGAGGCATCCGTGGCGCATCTTTGGGTAAGTATTATCCCATTGTCAAAACTTTTGTGACTATTTCTTTATCTAACTTGAGCAATCCGATCAGGCATTGAATTCTATGACCGCCATGAGGGGCCTTTGGTCCCAAGCCGAGGCCGCTCTCGATCAATCTGTGGAGGAAATTCGAGAGATTCGGGCTAGAGTGGAGATGGCCGAGGCGGTCCTAGAGGAGGCCCGGGCAGAGACGGCCCGGGTGCAAAAAGCTGAAGCCGAGGCCGAAGCTGCCCAACTTCGTATCCTGGCCCGGGCTGAGAAGGCGGAGGAGGCGCTCGAAGTGGCTCTGCGCCAGGCGACCAATGAGCTTGACAATGCTCAGGTGGCAGAGGAAAAGCAAAGAGTGGCCGAAGAAAGTCAGAAAGCCGCTGAAGCGGAAGTTTACTTGTTACTGCATCGGCTGCACTCTGCCACCATTGAGATCAAAGCGGCCGAGGAGAAGGCTAGAATGCTAAGGAAATCGCTCACCAACGAGACGCCGAGGCAGCAAATCTGAAGGCGGCGGTGACCAAGGCCGAAGGGAAGGCTGACGAGGCTGAGAAGAAGGCCACTAACGCTGAGGAGAAGGCCGCCGAGGCCGAGAAGAAAGTCATCGAGGCCGTAGAGGATTTTAGGAAGTCCAAGCCTTCAGTAGGAAGCTGGCCGAGACAACTGCATTTGCATACGATGGCGGCTTCCAAGACTGCAAGGAGAAAATACGCAGACTCTACGGCCTCGAAGGAATTGAAGAGCTAGAGCCGGACGAAGTTCTCGAGGATGACAACTTAGCTCCGGCCCAACCTTAGTTTCTTTTGTTTTCTTTATATTGTATTAAGTCCGATTTGATCGGCAATTTTGTAACTTTCATTAGCAATGAAAATTTCTTGCTCAATTCTCATTTTGATTTGTATCGTAAGTAATTATCAATGAGTGGATATGAATAAGCCGTAGTGGCCGCTATCAAGGCCATAAGCAGTCATAGCTAATAACGCACTCGTGTGACCTGATGGTCTTGATGAATGACCTTGCACCGTAGGTTATTGACACCGGAGGGTAGCACCGGCGCGAAGTCGATTAAGGGGCTATCATCAAGAGGTCGGGTGGTGCCAAGGCACAGGTAGGCCAACACAGATGAGGGGTAGGGTCTTTTGAAGAGCTAAACTTCCAATACCGATGCGGAGTTGAGCTAAGACGTCAATGTGGAGTCGCGTTAAGGTACCGACGCGGAGTCAAAGTAGGACATCGACACCGAGTCGAGCTAGGACACCGATGCGGAGTCGAGCTAAGGTGCCGACGCAGAGTCGAGGTAGGACGCCGACGCGGAGTCGAGCTAAGGTGCCGACGCGGAGTCACGTTAAGGTACCAATGCGGAGTCGAGTTAGGACGCCAACGCGGAGTCGAGCTAGGATGCCGACATGGAGTCACGTTAAGGTACCGATGCCGAGTCAAAGTAGGACACCGATGCGGAGTCGAGCTAAGGTGCCAACGCGGAGTCGAGGTAGGATGCCGACGCGGAGTTGAGCTAGGACGCCGACACGGAGTCGCATTAAGGTACCGACGCGGAGTCAAAGTAGGATGCCAACGCGGAGTCAAGTTAGGACGCTGACGCGGAGTCGAGCTAAGGTGCCGATGCGGAGTCGAGGTACGACACCGATGTGGAGTCGAGCTAAGGTGCCGACGCGGAGTTGTGTTAAGGTACCGATGCGGAGTCAAAGTAGGATGCCGACGCAGAGTCAAGTTAGGACGCGGAGTCGAGGTAGGACACCGACGTGGAGTCGAGCTAGGACGCTGACACGGTGTCACGTTAAGGTACCGATGCAGAGTCAAAGTAGGACGCCGATGCGGAATCGAGTTAGGACGCCGACGCGGAGTCGAGTTAGGACGCTGACGCGGAGTCGAGCTAAGGTGCCGACGAGGAGTCGAGGTAGGACGCCGACGTGGAGTCAAGCTAAGGTGCCAATGCGGAGTCGCGTTAAGGTACCAACGCGGAGTGAGTTAGGATGCCGACGTAGAGTCGAGCTAAGGTGCCGATGCGGAGTCGGGCTTGAAGGCTTAGAGTGCCAAGGGGAGACTCGGGCTTAGAGTGCTGACGCGGAGCTAGGCGTGGAGTGCCAAGGGGAGACTCGGGCTTAGAGTGCCGATGCGGAGCCGGGCTTGGAGTGCCGACACGGAGCCGGGCTTGGAGTGCCGAGGAGAGACTCGGGCTTGGAGTGCCGAGGGGAGACTCGGGCTTAGAGTGCCAATGCGGAGCCAGGCTTGGAGTGCCGACCCGGAGCCGGGCTTGGAGGCTTAGAGGGAGAAGCAGGATCACTCAAAAACATGTCACTAAGAATATTTTGAATGACACTCCGGCAGGCAAGCTCAAGCTAAGAAAATTAACAAATTACTAATAGTACCATCGTAGGTTGTCTGCGTTCCACGTGCGGGGGAGAGGCTTCCCGTCTAGCTTCTCAACTCTGTATGCTCTGTGATGAAGCACCTCTATGACTCGATAGGGTCCTTCCCATCTTGGCGCTAGCTTGCTCCTTCCATCGGCTTTGATATTTCAGCTCGTCGAAGGACTAGGTCTTCGGGATGAAATGTCTTAGGTCGTACTCGGACATTGTAGTATGTGGCCGCCCACTGACGGAAGGCCACCATTCGGAGCCGCGCTCAGTCCCGTCGCTCTTCTACTATGTCGAGGTTGGCCTGCAGTTGATTTGGATTGTCCTCCTCGCTGTACAACTCCGTACGGGGGCTCGGAACACCTATCTCTATGGGAATGACAGCTACGGATCCGAAGACCAAGCTAAAAGGAGTCTCTCCGATGGGGGTCCACAGCGTTGTGTGGTAGGCCCAAGCACACTGGGGAGTTCTTCCACCCATTGTCCTTTGCAGTCATCTAGCCGGACCCTAAGCCCTTAAAGGATAATGTCACCTCGACCGCACCGTTAGTCTGGGGATGCCCCACAGATGTGAACCGCTGATGAATGCCTAGCTCGGTGCAGTACTCCCGGAAGGCCGTATTGTCAAACTGCAGGCCGTTGTTAGTGACGAGAGTATGCGGCAGCCCGAACCGGCATATTATAGATTTCCACAAGAAGGATCTCACCTTATCCTCGGTAATCTTGGTGAGTGCCTTGGCCTCAATTCACTTGGTGAAATGGTCGACGGCTAACAGTAAGAATTTGCGCTGACCGGAAGCTGAAGGGAATGGTTCCAGGATGTCCATATCCCATTGGACGAAGGGCCAAGGTGCAGCCAGGGGGTCAGCTGAGACGTCAGTTGGCGTTGGACGTTGGCATGGCGTTGGCAACTGTCACACCTCTTGATGAGCTCGGACGCATCCTCTCTTATTGTTAGCCAGTAGTATCCTTATTGCAAGGCTTTGTACGTCAGAGCTCTGCCCCCAAATGACTTCTATATGCCTTCATGTATTTCCCGCAGGATGTAGTCTGCTTCCGTGGGGCCGACGCATTTGAGGACTGGGTACGAGAATGATCTTCGATATAGTTTTTCGTCCATCATCAAAAACTTCGGGGCCCGCCTCTTAAACAGCCTAGCCTCAATGAGTCCTCGAGAAGGGCACCATCAGTTAGGTACTGGATATAAGCGTCCATCCATGAAGGCTCTTGCTCGACCGGTAGGATCTCCTCCGTGGCTTCGATGCTTGGGACTTCCAGATGCTCTACGTAGGTTCTTCCCAATGTCCCGTCGACTGAGGTAGCCAGTCGGGACAGGGCGTCACCTCTGCCGTTCTCCCCTCGAGGAATATAACTGACGCTGAAGTAAGCTAAGAGAGAGGCTTGTGACAGCACCATACTCAAGTAACGGGACATAGTAGGATCCCGCGCTCGTATTCTCCAGTGATTTGGCCAGTGACTAGCTAGGAGTCAGTGAATGCTCTAAGCACTTCACCCTAAGCTCCCGGCTAATCTTATTCACGACAGTAGGGCCTCATACTTCGCCTGGTTGTTGGTGGCTGGAAAGAGAAAGCGGAGAGTGCACTCGGTTACAACTCCGTCCGGGTTGGCCAGGATGAGGCCCGCTCCACTCCCTTGGGAATTTGACGCTCCGTCCACATGAAGGATCCACTCATCCTCTCCTGTCCTAGGAGTTGAGGGGTTTGCATGGGAGTCTTCTGGTTGCTCCTCGCTCCAGGTGCATTCGACCACGAAATCTGCCAGGACCTGAGATTTCATAGCTGAGCGGGGACGGAAAGATATGTCGAATTCTCCCAGCTTAAGTGCCCACTTCGCTAGTCGGCCCGAAGTATTTGGACGAGCGAGAATCACCTTAAGTGGTTGGTCCGTGACTACCACGATCGGATGAGCTTGAAAATAGGGCTAGAGGCGCTGGGCGGATACTATCAATGCGAAGATGATCTTCTCAATCCTCGAATACCTGGTCTCCACATCGTGAAGCACCTTACTGGTGTAATACATCGGCTTTTGTGTTCCGCTGGTGTCCATACAAACCAGCACGGAACTGACTGCTTCAGAAGAAGCCACGAGGTACAGAAGAAGTTCTTCTCCACCCTTTGGCTTGGACAGCAGCGGCAGGGTGGATAAAAATTCTTTCAGTGCCTTGAAGGCCTTTTGGCATTCCCCTATCCATTCGAATCCATTGACTCTGCGGAGTGCTTGAAGAAAGGCAAGCACCTCTCAGCGGACCTGGACAGAAAATGGCTCAAGGCTGCCACCCTTTCCGTCAGGCGTTGCACTTCCTTCTTGTTGGCGGGAGGCCTCATGTCCAGGATAGCTCGGACTTTATCAGGGTTTGCCTCGATTCCTCATTGGGTCACCATGAAACCCAAGAATTTACCGGCCGTCACCCCAAAGGCACATTTGCATGGGTTCAACCTCATCTGATATCGGCGGAGGTTACCAAAGGTCTCCGTTAGGTCAGCGATATGGCTGGTGGCGCGGACACTCTTTGTCAACATGTCGTCCACGTATACCTCCATATTGCGTCCGATTTGATCCTCAAAGACTTTGTTCATTAGCCTTTGATAAGTGGCCCCTGCGTTCTTCAGTCCGAACGGCATCACCTTGTAGCAGTATAGCCCCTTCTCGATTATGAAAGAGGTAGCTTCCTCATCTGTCAGGTTCATCCTGATTTGGTTGTACCTAGAGAAAGCGTCCATGAAGCTAAGGGTCTCATGGTCGAACGTAGCGTCCACCAGTTTGTCGATCCGAGGCAACGGGAAGCTATCCTTGGGGCATGCTTTATTGAGATTGATGAAGTCTACGCACATCCTTCAGCTCCCGTTGGCCTTGCGACCATCACGACGTTAGCCAACCAGTCTGGGTAGCGAACTTCCTGGATATGGCCTGCAGTTCTCAGCTTGCGGATCTCCTCATCGATGGCTTTTTGCCTATCAGGAGCGAAGCTCCTCTTCTTCTGGCGGATAGGCCGACATTCTGGCTTGAGGTTGAGCTGATGAGTGATTATCTCCTCAGGGATGCCTGGCATATCTGATGACGACCATGCGAAGATATCGGAGTTGGCACGCAGAAAGGCAAGAAGCCGATTGCGCGCCTCTTTCGGAAGTAGTGCTCTGATCTGGATGGTCCTCGTTGGGTCCTCCCCTAAGGGGAAGGCTAGAAGGTGCTCGGCTGGCTTCCCCCTCCTGTCCAAGTCTCGGGGGTCGAGTGGTTTAGGTGCTGCTGCCGACACCGTCTCCTGCAGGCTGTGGGCTAAGTGGTAGCAGAGCGGTGGTGGGCTTTGTTTTCCCTTCATTTCTTCGACCCCTTCGCCAGTGGGGAATCTCACCAGCAATCTTTTGGTGGAGATAATAGCATCCAGCAGATTCAAGCCGGGTCTCCCCAAAATTGCATTGTAAGCCAGTGGGATCCGAACCACTAGGAAGTTCATGAGAACTGTGCTTTGGCGCGGTGAGGTCCCGGCGGTAACGAGGAAGGTGACCTCACCCTTCACCCTAACGGAGTCTCTAGTGAAACCCATCAAGGGGGTAGTGACAGGTAGAAGAGAACTTGTATGCAAATTCATTCTAACAAAAGCATCATAACTCAAGACATTCACTGGACTTCCATTATCAACCAGAATCCGCTTTACAGGGTGTTTAGCGATCGTCATGGAGATGATGACGCTGTCATCATTCTTATTCACTACTCCTTCTAGATCCCTTTTGGAAAAAGGGATTACATGGTCTTCTTCTTCCTCTCGTTGTCTTTTTGCACTGCTGCCTGCTCCCCCAGGAGATCATGGCCATGGTCTTTTCCGTCGGGGCATTATCTATGCTCACCCGCGGTGCGGGAAGTGCCGATTGACCCGCGGCGGTAGGGTTCCCCCTCCGGATGAACTTGCTTAGATGACCTTGCTGAACAAGTTCCTCGATAGCTTTCTTCAAGAGGCGACAGTCTTCAGTGTCATGGCCGTAGTCTCTGTGATATCGGCAATAGAGCTCCTTGCTGCGGGGGATCCCAGACTTCATGGGGGGCGGACGTCAGAAGTAAGGCTCCTCCTCAATTTCCAACAGGATGTGAGATATCAAAGCAAGGAGAGGAGTGAACTGCTCCTTGGGAATAAGCGTCTGAGGCCGGTTGTCTGAGCGACGGGGAGGCTCAGACTTCTTGGGTCGTCCTCCAACAGGCTTCGTGGGCGTCGGTTTCTTGCTAGAACCTTTGTCGGCCTCCCTTCTGGAAGAGTCCGCCTCGTCGGCACGAATGTACTTCTGTGCCCAGCTTAGTAGCTCGGCATAGGAGCTGGAAGGTTTCTTATCCGAGAATATGCAAATCTAGAAGGATGAAGCCCTCGCTTCAGGGCTAGGGTGGCTACAGAATCTTCCAAGTTATAAACCTCGAGTGCAGCCTCCTTGAATCGAGTGACGAAGTCTTTCAGGGTTACGCTACTCCTTTGTTGAACGGCAAACAAGCTATCAGCCACTCGAGGAATCTTTCGGCATGCATCAAAGTGGGCCAGGAAAGATCACTCGAGTTGTCTGAAGGAATTGATGCTGCGCGGTGGTAAACGTGAGTACCATGCGCGCGCCACCTTCCGTAGTGTGGCCGGAAAGGCCACACATTGGAGAGAGTCCGTCGCTCCTTGGACTTGCATGAGAACTTTGTAGCTCTCCAAGTAGTCCAGTGGATCTGTCGTGCCATCGTACGGGTCCAACCGGGAAAGACGGAACCGAGGTGAAACCGGCTCCTCCATGATGCGGCGAAAAAGCGGGGGACGATGGTCGTAGTCCGTCCCGTGAGGGCTAGTGATCTAGCGACTAAGCTCCTCCAATCACTGGTGATATTCATCAAGCCGCCGTTCGGCCCGACGGGCGGCCTTCCTGCCAGTGTCCTCTTTAGAGGAGTCCGAAGATGAGGAAGGAGAAGACTGCCGGTGCAGGGAGTGCGTGTGTCTTGGTTCCTTCTCACCATGCCGTCGGTGGGAGCGATCAGAATGGCGGAAGAGAGATTGCCGCTGCTTTGAGGCTTCCCGACAGGAAGGTTCAGGGAGCGAGTGATGGGAGGCCTCAGGAGGAGTCCTGCCCTGATGAGGGTGACTGGCTCTATGACCCTCCTTACCAGGTAGAGGGGGTTGAGGTGGCAAAGGCATGGCGGCGAAGCAGTGTTCTTGTAGTCCTCGCACCACTGTCATCATATCTTGTACCTGACTAGTCAGGACGTCAAGCTGATCGGTCTGGCCAGCCTGTGGTGGTGCAAGAGGCGGAGCATGGGTGTTGGCCTCGGATTGTTCAACCCGTGGGAGGCGTTCCACGACATGGCTGGTGGAAGCTTCCTGAGCTCGCATCGTCACCATCCTCTTCCTCGCAGAAGTCGAGGGGTTGCAGATGCGTGAAGGTAAACGTCTGTCTGCCAGCAGCCCCCTTCCTAGCTCGCCAATCTGTTGCCGCCAAGTCACTTGTGATGAGCGCCGGGTGTGCTGAGATCTTCGGGAGCCTCCGAGGAGGTGAAAAGGTCGCCTTCTTCCTCCAAGAACCTGCAAGAAGTTCTGGGCCGGTGGTTTCGGCGGGGACCCTCCGACGCTCAAGTTAGTGAACTTGTAGAACAGGAATGTGTTGTGTAGGAGTAGAGCTTGGAAGAGAGAGAGATCCCCCCGTGTTGAGCTCGGGTCCTCTTCTTATACCTGTTTGGGGGGTCACGTTACCTACTTCCGTTAGAACTATCGAATCCGCTTTGTTAGGATGAGCTCCGTGAATGGCGGGCAGGTGAGCCGTTGCTAAATGGGCGCCGTGTATGTCGGCAGCTATGAGGTGCATTAGTAACCGCCTGTGATCTCGGTAAAATAGATGAGCAAGACATGCAGCGGTTAGTGCCCCAGATCTCGGGATCCGTTATTCGAGACCAGCTCCGTTATACTAGGAAAATGTGCAGTATTAAGGTCGAAGCTAGAGGCCGAGGTCGAAGCCAGGGATCGAAGCTAGAGGCTGGAGCTAGAGGCCGAGGCCGAAGCCAGGGGCCGCAGCTAGAGGTCGAGGCCGAAGCCAGGGGCCGAAGCTAGAGGCCGGGACCCAAGCCAGGATGTTGACGCCAGAAACGAGCTATCAACTCATTCGGCTTCGAGAATTGCGCAAGGTGTTATGCTGCCACCCAGACGATATGATCAGCCACATCAGGCCATATCATGATTGTTTGTGAACCAAATTCTGAATTAGGGGTCACAACAATGCTACGAAGGATGGGAGTAGAAAGAGCATCCTAAGCTTGAAGATGCTTTACTTTCAAGGCCCTTTAATCAACAATTATGTTTAACATAGCATCCCCAATTTCCACCATCGCTTAAACGATACTGTTATGTTGCATTTTGCATCATCATGGCATCCTCATTTTCCAACGAAATAAACTCAGCCAAAGCAAAATGATTTGAGGGCTGCTTCCCTACCATCAGAAGCCTTCAGCCACCTGACGGTAGCCATCATGTTGTCCAGCATCCAAACCTTCTGGGCAACTCAGGCATGAATATATAGAGTGGTTTGACGACATGACCTCTGCTGTTAGACGTAATCCGACGGTTTGTCCCTTTTAAAGTCGAATTTCTTCGAGCACTATACGTTTATTAGAGGAGGCGGAACTTGGAATCTGACAGCTGGGTTTTTCTCAAATCTTCATGATTTTCATAAATTTAGATGCCTTTTGCCACTTCCCTTCCCTCCCACGAAACCATAATTGTCAGATCCGGTTCGAACATAGATTCGGTCCAAACATTGATCCGGCCAAAATTTTGGATCATCGGATCATTGATTCAACTATCGAATTACTTATTGAACCATTGATCAATTATTTTAATATAAAAATATATTTATATTAATAAAAAATTTAAAATTAATATGATAATAAAACTCATGATTTCATTCCATTCGAGCTAGGTTGATCGGTACACAGATGAATCGAATGAGTTAATCGAATTATTTCGAATCACTTATATATTCAATTTTATGTTAGAATCGACTAACTCAGCCTTTAGGTTTCGATTCAACTGATCCGATCAATCCAATTCTGGCAACTATGCACGATGCTCTTGCAAGGTTGTGCACTCTACCGGAGGCCAAAACAATCAAAGGTCCTCACTAGACAGTCCTACGTGGCAGTCGATGATTGGCGCATATACGCCGGTATTGGTGTCAGTACGTATGCAGGTAGGGGTGCAACTCGGGCTTATGAAACTTAAGTTTTCTTAACCCTAACCCTAACCCTATTTGTAAAATGTCAACCCTAACCCTAACCCTGACCCTATTTGTAAAACCTCAACCCTAATCCTATTTTTAAAAATCGGGTTTGGGTTGAGTTTCGGATTGAAATTCGGGTTGATGAAAAAATAAAATAAAATATTTTTTCTAAAGTAAATAAACATCGAATTATGGATCCCAAAGATGGAAAAACAAAATCCCTTGCCGAACGCATAAACTAGACTCGGGGCTTTAACATTGTATTAAAAAAGAAAGACTTATCTGAAACAAAGAAGAGGAGGAGGTGCCGTAAACAAAGAAGATGAGGCGGCGGAAAGTGAAACAAATGTGCGGATGATCCGCTTTTATTTATCCTTTTCCTCGCC
This sequence comes from Calamus simplicifolius, assembly GCA_900491605.1. NCBI lineage: Eukaryota > Viridiplantae > Streptophyta > Magnoliopsida > Arecales > Arecaceae > Calamus > Calamus simplicifolius. The sequence goes on along the minus strand of UESW01004614.1, from coordinate 746,135 downwards.
TGCGACCGACGTCCTTGCCCTCCTCGCCCTCAAGTTGATCATCTCATCCGATCTGATTGGCACCTTCAATATTCTCAAAAATTTGATGCCGATAAGCTACCTCGTTCAGGTAATCATCGGGTTCGGATTATCTCGGGTTTGGATTGCGATCAATTCTAATTCGAATCAATTACAAATTAGATTAAATTAAATTCAAATCTTTTAGATCAGATTGAACACATAAAAATTTAAATACTATTATAAATTAAATTTGATGAGTCGAATTTAAATTGAACCCAACCTAAATTGCACCTACATGCAGGCGGTCCACTAGTGGCTGCTGGGGTGACCTTTGTCGCTGGAGAAGATCCCACGAATCCAACAAAGCCCGGTACCTATCAGAAGCTCTAATCCGCCGCCCTAACAACATGGGCGCTCCGCGAACATTCTGGCTAATTAGATCTCCTACGTGTCACCCTCCGAACTTGTTGCTCGACGTGGCGAGACCCTCCATTGCCGCGTGACGTGGAGTTCTACGATCGCCCAGAACTCGCGAGCAAATCCAACGCGCAAACCAAACCCTTCCCGTAACCTATATGTAGGGAGACCATCCCTCTCTCTCTCTCTCCAGCAGCAGGCCAACTGACGTAACCAAAGACGCTAATAAAAGAACTCAAGAACAAAAATGGCAGGAAAGCAAGCAGTCATGGCTCTCTTATTCCTATCCCTCTTTTTCTCAGGTAACTACGAGCTCTTTCCAACATAATCCTTCTGCCCAATTATCTTTTCTGGCACTTTTACTCATATTCTCTGATTTAATCTTCGGGTTTAGAGTTTATATGGGGACCAGCGGTGGCATCGGCTCGGAAGGACGAGAAGAAGCTCGGCACGGTGATTGGGATTGATCTGGGGACGACATACTCGTGTGTAGGGGTGTACCGGAATGGACGAGTGGAGATCATCGCGAATGAGCAGGGGAACAGGATAAATCCGTCGTGGGTGGCCTTCACCGACGACGAGCGTCTCATCGGAGAGGCTGCGAAGAACCAGGCCCCCCTCAATCCAGAGCGCACCATCTTCGGCATTAAGCGCCTCATAGGACGGCGGTAAGGCACGGACCCTAATTTGTTCTTTTTAGTGAAGTATGGGGTGGTGATTTGAGATGGTGGGATTGGATATACTGGTAGATATGATGACGAGGAGGTGCGGAAGGATAAGAAGTTCTTGCCATACAAGGTGGTGAACAAGGATGGGAAGCCGTATGTCGAGGTGAAGGTGAAGGGTGGGGAGAAGAAGGTGTTCAGTCCTGAGGAGATCAGTGCTATGATTCTTGGCAAGATGAAGGAGACAGCGGAGTCCTACCTCGGTCATAATATCAAGAATGCGGTCATCACTGTTCCTGGTATAAATTTATATACATGCATACATGCACGGGCTGTTCATTATTTCAAGAAAATCACTTTCCTCCTTAATTGTGCGTTCTGAGATCATCATAGCAGATCTTAAATTGCAGCAGAAATATATGGTAGATTATTCATTATGGCTGTTGATGATGAATTTTGAGGGTTTGACCGATGATTCTAATTTCATCCTTTTGGTTGATTATATTTCCCCAGATACAATAGAAAAATTAACGTGGACGAACGCAGAACAGAGAGAGAGAGAGAGAGAGTGGTTTAGAAATTCTTTATATTTAACAGCTTCAGTCTTGGCCCTGGAGCAAAGCATAAACAGTTAGACCTATGTTACAGTCAGCTAGCTAGAAGTGGCAAGTCTGATTTTAGGCCTTTTTTCAAATTTAAGTGCATTTAGTTGCCACCTTGTTCAGTCTAGCATTGTCAAATTAAACCCTGGTTGAAGCTGTCAAATTATGAAAAGTACTTGTGTTACCGTCTCTCAAGGCTGCTGTTTTTTTTTCTATGTTATGAATTGGTTGAGTCATGGTAAACTGCTTTCTTTTGTCTTGTTGGTCATACTTATGTAACAAAATCCAATTTGAACTTTCTTCTTTTTTGGTTATCAAATCATCAAATGTTAAATTTCCACTGACAGGATACGTCTTCAAAATTTATATCTCGGAATTACCTATATGAGTGATAATATTCTCTGAAAAATTTGAGAAGAGCGTCATATCAAAGCATGCTAACAATCATTTTAAGTAGCACACAGTAAACATCAAATGGAGTTCAGAGTAGAATTTATTTGGAGAGGGCTGCTGTAATTTACCATTGCTTTCTTATTAATGGAAATGACTTACTGTTCTCTACCAATGTACCAGTACGTGGCTTTTATGTTGTATTCTACTAACCTGACTGGATGTAACGGGATGAGAATTGAGAGAAGTTCATCAAGTTGCTCTGCTGCTGGTATTTGTTCTTCATAATCTGATGAGCTACTTTTCATCTGCAGCTTATTTCAATGATGCACAAAGACAGGCAACCAAGGATGCTGGCACAATTGCAGGGCTCAATGTTGTTCGGATTATAAATGAGCCCACTGCTGCAGCTATAGCTTATGGCCTAGACAAGAAGGGAAGAGATATAAACATCTTGGTCTATGACCTTGGAGGAGACACATTTGATGTCAGCATCCTCGCTCTCGACAATGGGGTCTTTGAGGTGTTGGCCACCAGTGGTGACACCCATCTAGGAGGAGAGGACTTCGACCAAAGGGTCATGGATTACTTCATCAAATTGATCAAGAAGAAGTTTGGCAAGGACATAAGTAAGGACAACAAGGCTCTCGGGAAGCTCTGGAGGGAATGTGAGAGGGAGTGTAACGACCCGGGCCCATGGGTCCGTTTTGTTACAAGAAAGCAAGACGACAAGGTCCACACCAACTTGGGCCACCACAGCCCAAAAAGGGATCCAATTGGTGCCTTGTCCTTCTTGCTTAACCGGTTATAAACCACTTAACCAATTCCTAATTTCCCAATGTGGGACTATTGGAAGGGGCATCACAATCTACCCCCCTTATAGAGGCGACGTCCTCGTCGCCATGGGCAATTGATCACAACCACCAGGCAGGCAGGATTCTAGAGGTGGCCCCCACAGGTTCAAGAGGTGGCTCCCATCCCCCATGGATGTAGCACTTTGCCCTGTGTGGCACTTAGCTTCTGCACTTCCGACTGGTGCATGGCTCTGATACCATAATGTAACGATCCGGGCCCATGGCCCGTTTTATTACAAGAAAGCAAGACGGACAAGGTCCACACCAACTTGGGCCACCACAGCCCAAAAAGGGATCCAATTGGTGCCTTGTCCTTCTTGCTTAACCGGTTATAAACCACTCAACCAATTCCTAATTTCCCAATGTGAGACTATTGGGAGGGGCATCACACCAAGCGAGCACTTAGCAGCCAGCACCAAGTTCGAGTTGAAATTGAGTCTCTCTTTGATGGAATAGACATCTCGGAGCCTCTGACTCGAGCAAGATTCGAGGAACTCAACATGGATCTGTTCAAGAAGACATTAGAGCTTGTGAAGAAGGCTTTTGTCACGCCCCAGACCCAAATATCGGGCTAGGGTGACAACCCGCCGCGTGCCGGGCACGCAAGGCGTCACAAAATTTTAACATATAACACCATTATATAAAAACCAAGTCAAATACAATACTAAAAGTTTGGGCTAACACCCTTACACCACAATAACAAAGTCTGGCATCAAGCCCTACACATATGTAATATTGGGGCTACAACAAAATAATGGTCTTGTTTTATTTAATAGAAGATCCATCACCCCACCAATCCATCTTCAACCACGTGGCTCTGATAAAAACATTATAAGAATTTTGTGAGCTTACACTCAGTAAGTAAACCACGTTATACAGTCAAATCATAGCATCATAATAATCAATAAGCATATAAATGATTTGCATGCTTAAACACTCCACAATTACTCAAACATGCAATGTAAGTAAACCCACTGTTTATACCCTCAATGGTAACTGTAAATGTGATCCACGGCCCTGCAATATCTCAATAGTGCACCAACAGGCATCCCCCCTACTGAAAGGGTCGAAATACCCGGGTCACGCCATATCATAAACCACCAGAACACATACTCTATATGTGTGATGCCACAACGAACCAAGCAGAACACGTCCTCTAGACGTGTAGGTGGCATAAACAAGCAGAACACGTCCTCTAGACGTGTAGGTGGCATAAACAAGCAGAACACATCTTCTAGACGCGTGTGTGGGATAAAGAAGAACCGCAGCGACACATAACAGTACCTCGCATCACATGCACTCATCATATCAATATTAACTCTATATTGCATAAACAGTGGATTATACTTACTGAACAATTGCATGTAAACAATCACATCAATGTAATAGTAACTACATCTCTCATGCATAGCATCCACATATGAAATCACAGCACATAAATAACCACGTATTCACGCTGTTTAGCCATTAACAGTTCTTCATGTCGCAATTCATAATTTAACATTCATATAATGAATTAAATACTGATAACTGGCCTACTTACCTCAGTACGCAATCCAACAGGTATAAATCAGCTATTCGGATGTCTGAGCACCTACAAGATCATTTACACAATTAATTTATTAGAATACGAATATTAAAATGATCCTTAGGATTTCTACCCAAACTAGTTCACAGGCCCTACTTTGGGCTCGAATATCACCCACTATACATACCCAAATGGGGAAGTAAAATACCCCAAGAAACTAGAATTCACCCAGATTCTAGCCATATAATTATTTTTTTAATCCCGACCCGTTACAGGGCCCAAAATTCAGCCCAAAATTGGCTCACAGCACGGCCCAAAGGGCCCTGAACCGGCCGGCCCGGTTCAAACCCTTCCCCCCGATCCCCTGTTTCACCGAACAGGGGACGGGTACATAGCCGGCGGCGGGGCCGCCGCCGGCCAAATTGAGGGTGGCCCGGCCGCCGGTGGCCGGGCTAGAGCCGGCCGCCGCCGCGGCCGGCCGCCAAACCCCCTCCCTCTCCCTCAATTTCTCTCAGCATCATCAACTCACCCGCGCGGCACGGAGCTATGCCGGCGGCTCGGCCGGCCGCCTTGGCCGGCCGGACCTCCACCGGACGCACGCCCGGCGCCGATGGAGGCGACAGGCCAACGCTCGGGCCCGGCGAGGCGGCGAGCACGCCGCCGGGCCCGAACCAACCGGCGGAAGCCGAGTTTCGGCTTCCGCCACCGTGCGAGAGGAGGGCCAATTGGCCCTCTCTCTCTACTCTCTCTCCACCACCACCCCGCCGGACGCCTCCCCCGGCACCGGCGGGGTTGCCGGCCAAGGCTCAGGCCCGGCGAGGCGGCGAGCACGCCGCCGGACCTGAACCAAGGGAATCGGCCGGGTTCCTTCTCGCGATCTCCCTCTCTGTCCCGCTGTCTCTCTCTCTCTCCTGCTGACTCTCTCTCTCCCGCTGTCTCTCTCTCTCACGCTGTCTCTCTCTCTCTCAGGAACAGGGAATTACCTGTTGATGGAAGCGGATGCCAGGCTGATGGAGGGAGTCCCCTCCCTCCATCACGTATTTAATCCCCCCGTGCAACGCTTCGATTTAAGGATCCGGGCAAACGAAGCGCTTAGCTAAAAACGAAGCGTTGCACAGCACAGTGCCAGACTTGAACCTGGTTCACATGAACCGGGAACCGGGTACTACAGCTTTGGAGGATGCTAATTTGAAGAAGACAGACATTGATGAAATTGTCTTGGTTGGAGGGAGCACCAGAATTCCAAAGGTGCAGCAGCTCCTGAGGGATATGTTTGATGGGAAAGAACCCAATAAAGGGATCAATCCTGATGAAGCTGTTGCCTATGGTGCAGCCATCCAGGGTGGGATTCTTAGTGGTGAAGGTGGAGAAGAAACAAAAGGTAATGACACAATGGTGCTGTATTATTAAATGCATGGCAACTGGTTTGAGAATAACTGATCTTCTGAGTGTTTCTCTGTTCAGATATTCTCTTGCTTGATGTCACGCCATTAAGTCTTGGAATCGAAACAGCTGGTGGTGTCATGACCAAATTGATCCCAAGGAACACTGTGATTCCAGTGAAGAAGTCTCAGATATTCACAACCTATGAAGATCACCAAACAACAGTATCCATCAAGGTAAGGATTGTTGAATTGAGTTCCTTTAATTATGTTCATATATCTCTTCTTTTCAGGTTTTTCTGATGTCTTGGAATCTCAGGCGTATGAAGGTGAAAGAAGCTTAACAAAGGATTGCCGTGAGCTTGGGAGATTTGATTTATCTGGCATTGCACCAGCTCCAAGGTAAGAAATATTGGGTAGATAACTGATTCTTGTTAAATTTCAGACGGTTTCCTAGAAGTTTCTGGGATAATGGAGAGAGAGTGAAGAAAGGTTGCAGATACTAAATTATCTAATATGCATCTTCGCAGGGGCACAGAGAGAGGTAACATTTGAAATAGATGCAAATGGTATGCTGCATGTGACAGCCGAGGACAAAGCTGCCAAGAATTCTAAATCCATTACCATCACAAATGACAAAGGGCGTCTAAGCCAGGAGGAGATTGACAGGATGGTGAGAGAAGCTGAAATGTTTGCAGAGGAGGATAAGAAGATCAAGGAGAGGATTGATGCAAAGAACAAATTTGAAAATTATATTTATAACATGAAAAGCACCATCAATGATAAGGACAAGCTCGCCGACAAGATTGAATTGGATGATAAGGAGATGATGGAGAGCGCATTGAAGGAAGCCTTGGAGTGGTTAGATGACAATCAGAAAGCAGAGAAGGAAGACTACGAGGAGAAGCTGAAGGAGTTGGAGCAGGTCTGTAATCCTATCATAAAGAAGCTGTATGAGAAGAGTGGAGGTGCTAGAAGTCCTGAGCCGGATGACAATGATGACAATATTGATGAACTATAGGAAGTACATTGTGCTTTCAAGCTTGTTCTTTTTAACCCAAACTGAGTAAAAATGTTTTAGTTTTATTGCAGTAGACCCAAATGAGTCCTATGGCAAGTTCTTTTGCTCAACCTCCTAGTTTGCTCAAGTTCTTTCAAAGTTTAATAGCTAGTTTTCTACCAAATCATTCCTTGTTGAAGGCAAGGAAGGCTAGCTGGCCACTTCTAAAGCTTATTGTTCAGTTTTGGTTTGTCGATCTCGACTTAGAGTTGAACAAAGAAAAAAGAAAAAGAAAAAAACATCCCTCTAGTTCGCATATTTTCCATTGAAACAGGGATGGTTTGCTGGTTTGCTATTGAGTGAAGCACGTTCTAGATTGATCTAAGCAAAAAACACGAGATTTTTTGCCAGGTCTACAGGTTGGCAATGAAATAACTTGGTGGGCAGAAATCAATCATCTTTATTCTTCACTTCTTTGTTGATAGTATATCAAAAATTTCGGGAAAAGAAAATGTTACATTTACTATTCTTTGAAGCTGCCAATTTGCCATATTTTAAGCAGATAAGAAGTCTCAGTTTTAAGTAGGCCTATTAGGTTCCAACTCTCCCTTACGTTGGAAAAATTTGGTGATCCCGTGTATAAATTGCTCAGGCAAGCATACCACTAGTTCTCTCTCTGATAAAACAAATACAGTGAAACCCTTTTTACGTCACTTTTAATCATGCGAAAATCACAGTGAGGGCAGGACAAGAACCCTGCCAGTTTTACCTGGGCATCAAGTTTGAAAGTTCTCGCAACTTTCATCTCCAATCATCTTAATGTTCACTGGTTTCTCAGATTTTAGCATTGCTTCAAGCCACCTTAACAAACCGATATTAAGAAGCATGACTTGAAGTCCAAGCACACGAGTCCCCTCTAGCTTAGGGAAAAAATATCATTTGATTGAAGATCAGTAGCTAATTAATCAATCCTGTGTCAATATAAGACAGGCATGCGGACAGAAAAGTACTGATAACAAATTAGCTAACAATTGATTCTTCCAACAATAACTAGCTTCATGAGCACATAATATCCATGCCACCGGTAGGGGAAAGCAAACAATTTAAAAGACCAAAGATCTTTGTAATTTATCCATGATCAGCTTCTTGGATTGGAGGCCGTCGTGTGGGCACAACCAGTTCAGCTGCTTGAGATGCGAATAAGTAGTCAGCCACATTCGCGACTTGGCCATTTACTTGTTGCTCGAATGCCTGAGGCTCAAATCCCCAATAAGCTACTGCGAGCACTGCTGCCACAGAGAGTAGGAGAGGACCAAAGAAGGCCAGAAGTTTTGCCAGAAAACATAAGACGAACATTTTTCTATCTCCTATAGGTGTTGAAGAGTGGAAGTTTGGAGGGTACCAGGCTTGCTGTTCGGTATTTGTAAGGGAGAGGGAGGGTGGGCTTTCTACGACATTTCTCGTGGCTGTAGGCATGCATTACGTGAGGGCACGAGAGGAACTCGGGCTATCTTACTTCCCCATTGGGGAGCTCAAAAAATAAAGCTCACAAGAATCAATCAACCCCTCAACGTACGTTTCTTCTTGGCTCTCACCTTTAGGAAGGGCCAACGGCGAGATCCGTGCGCGTGGCTGCTTTTTGCGGTGTTGTACAGTCTGCGGCGATAAAAATTTTCACAGATCAGTCCTCATTTCACAATCCAACAAATGATTAGATCTGTGAGTCTCTTTATGCTAAATGATGGTTCTGATATTATTTTTTTTCTACTGTAACAAAAACTCTTTGGATGATCCACATCTCCACTCTCCTTATTTACTATAATAATAATAATACAAAAGTACGATCATATCTATTTAACCAAAAAAACCTTAAGTAGGGTCGGACATCGAGAGCTATTTTGTTTTTTTGTTTTTTTTTTCAAGAAATAACTGTGGGCAGCTACTTGTTTTTTAAGGAAAAGATGACTGTTTTGAGACAGGATTGAAAACAAGCACTAATGTGTCAAAATTCTGAAGTAATGTTTCATATGCGAAAGGCCACAATGACAAACTGACATCTAGGATTCAGTTGGCAGGGGCGGCAAGCAGATCTAGAAGCAGAAAAAGTCCTATGGTGTGGTGGTTGAATAGAATTCAAGTCTACTCTGAAGAAATGCCATCAAGAGAACCCATCCTCTTGATAAATGGAGAGAATATAGCCTATGAAAGCAGAAGAACCTAGCATAGTTAGATATACAAAGAAAAAAATATTTCTTGTGCTTATTAATGGAAACAGAATTCGAATCTCAAGATTACATCTTCAATTCTATTCGGATTCTATGATGGTCTACTACATCATATGTTTCCTAAAACAAAGATCATATTGAATGTGCAGAGATTGAAAATTGAAACAGCATTGGAGATAATTAGGTTTTGTCCAAATTGATCACCCCATATTTAGCAACATTAGAAATAATCAAGTGTTCAGATCATCAAAGAAATAACTGAGAGATGGATCAAATATGCCTGATGTAATTACTTATGATTGTCTTCAAAAGCTGAGATTAATTACTTATGATTGTCTTCAAAAGCTGAGAAAAAAATGTCTCAGCTACTTTAGTAAATTGGCAATATATTTCTCCAACAACTGTGTGCAAGATTTGCACAATCAATGCCTCGGTGGAAATAGAAGCCACATCTTTCTTAAAGAAACAATGCAACCATATGGCCGACAAGCTAAGGAAATTGAATTTTGTACTATTTAAGATCAATTCTAATGCATGAAGAAGATATAGAATAGCATTTTTGCAGGCATTTTAAGAACTCATTCTTTATTACACTAACATTCACTAGTTACAAACTCACTGAAGAAATGAGTATTATATCGTACACAAATGATATCACCTTACTACTCCAAACTCGGGGCCACCTCAGTTGGATTGCCCTCAAAGACATCGGAGTTTGATGCCTCTGGCTCCTCTAAGAGCTTTTGCGACTGAATTGACTCCTTATAGACAAGAGTTTGCCTGAAATCTGTTGCCCCCTCATTGTATGTAGCAACAGCAATCCCGCAAGCAATCAGCTGTTAAAGCAGACAACTGTGTGTATTAGTTTGGCCATCTGGTGTGCAATAACCAATAAAATATCATGACAAAGAGCATAGAGAAACGAAACATAATTCTTTGTGGAAAAAGTCAGCTCAGTGAACGGCGCAGTACTAAAACAAAGATGTTATCTCCTGACAAGTCTGGTATATCACTACAAATCACAATGAACTAATTTTGAGAAAATATAGATGGAAACAGCTTAGTCATGTAACTTATATATCCTAGTTACCACAACATCACGTCACACAACTAATAAATTGATACAACGGCAAAAGTAGAAATTTTCAAAACCAAAACAACTAAAACTCATCATGGCAAACCACCTTACAGAAATAAACTGAGGCATTAGACATCAAAAAAGAAAAGAAAAGAAAAATTATTAGGATAAAAGAGCAGTAATAGGTATTGGATAGGAAAGGAAGCCATAAGCCTCAATCTTTATTCCAACTGTGTGGGATGGGTTTTACGACCAATGTTCCTCTCAATGGTTACTTCCCAATATAACCGCAAACTTTTCCAAATTCCCTATCAGCACATCCATGCAAACTTGGGCCTATTTTACTTGCTTTCCAAATCATCTGAAGCATATTTGAGCACTTTTATTCAAAAGGACCTCCCTGAATCACCACCGCATATGTCCTTATTTCAGTTCTACATCACCTCTTCCTAAATTGATGTAACTTTAGCTTTGCTTTATTCTTACTCATTATCCTTACCAGATATGTATCTCAACACATTATCTCTACCATGTTCATTATCGTTTGCTTGGGCCCTTTTTATCTCTAATATTTTGAACTACACTATAAAACATGACATTGGCAAAGTCAAAATGTTGTCATTGCATGTTTTTAGCTTCACTTTTTTCCAACTGCAGCATCTGTGTTAAACAACAAATATGAGTAAAGAGAGAATTTCATTGGCAATATAGATTTATGTACCGAGGATTAGTCATCCACTTACACAGAATACTTCATCCCATTTGGAGTGCAATAGCTCCCTTACAAGAGTGCAGATTGGATGAAATTCCTAATTTTATCATTTTACCTACAAATTTAGCTTTGGGATACCTTCTTGAATAACTCCAACTAATGTGGGCTGCTGAATATGGCAATGTAGGTACACAACTTTCCTAACAATGTCCAATCAAAGTGAAGAAATTAAACAGCATATCTAATTTATCAGATCAACTCAGATTTTACCATTTCCCAGAAACTACAGAAATCAACCAGTGGCTTTTCTGAATGTAGGGAAGTGCAGTTTCAAAGTCAACAAGCAGCTCAATAGATTGGATAAAATTTTTATTCACCGGAAAACTATAAAAAAGAAAACATCAAACTCTCTTAAAGAATGATCTTCCATGTCAATATTCTAGACTCTGAATATTTTATATCGGATGTTTAGTACCATTTAGGGGCATTTGGTATGGGGTTATACATTCAGGATGACCGGTGATCCATGGGATAGTAATAAGATCACCCAGTTTGGTTGCACTAGAGTGATCCTATGTGGCGGTGATTCAAAATCACTCTTACCTCATAGATCATCCTCCCAAGAAGTGATCTATCACCGTTCTTAAGGATGGTGATTCAAGATCGCCCCTCGTCATGATCTTGGACTAAATCTATAAACTAAAATATCTCTTATTATAACAAATATATTATAATAGCAATAATTTATATGTAACATAATATATAAAATCATATATATATATTATATTATTATATTACAATATAATATAATGCATTGTATTATATTATTGTATGATATTATATAATATTATAATAGTAATATTTTATTATAATATACTATATAAGATATAATATAATATATTATTATATATATTATAATTTATTAAATCATATTATATTACATTATAATTTATCTATAATATAATATAATATTAGTTTATATATATAATATATGATATAATTTAATATTATATTATATGATATATTATAGTAATAATAATATAAATATAATAGGAGTACTTTTGGTATTTTATTTGTTAGTAATTTTGGATTTCAATGCCATAAGAAATATAATAAAGTGAGATGGTCAACATCCTTAATTACTGTGATATATCATATATAGTGTTTGATAACTGAGAATTAGATCATGCTAGGATTAAGGCCACCGATGATCCAACAAGATCATCGAATGATTTCAAAATGGTCACCAAATGCACCCTTTGAGTAATTGCATCCCATAATACGGAAGGTTTTGGCTTAGTTACTCCCATTTAACATCCATGCCAACAACTTTAAAAATTCCACCTCACATCAAGTTGCCTACAGGAAAATAACATGCATTTATTATTGAGATTTTGTTTAAATAAACTAAATAGGCGTATGTGGATGTGTTTAGGGAATAGTCGCGGACTCTTCCGCGGTGATTCTTGCCTCAGAAGCCGAAGCGGTGCGATGCTTCGATTCAAACTTTTGCCCATTGTAAGTTTTGCCTCGGATATGTTGCGAAGAGACACGACTGATATGTTGCAAAAAGATGCAACTCTTCAAGAATCGATGCATTCCAGGCACCAGCGCTGCGGCTCTCAACCTCTATAGATACACATACAAATCAAACCATATCTAATCTTAGTTTTTGTCAACAATCGAGTTTCCATTAGTGCTTTAGTGGAAACTTGATCCAGGCTTGTCGTATCTTGCGACATATTTGCTATTCACCCACAGAGCATTCGAGAGGATATAAATAACGCTTAAGGCATTCCATGCGTGATTCAAGCCTAACCTTATCTTCATAGAGAGATCCTTATCCTTATCTTAATCCTTATCTTCATTCTTACTTCCTTTATTCAAACATTCTCAACAATCTTAAGCGTTATTTCAATGGAGACCGAGACTTCTATCGCCACCATCAAGTTGATGAACCAAGATCTCGTCAGACTCGATTGTATCGATGGCACTAATTTCATCCGTTGGCAAGATAAGTTAAAGTTTCTTCTCACTGCATTAAAGATTTTCTACATTCTCGATTCGGACTTGGAGCCCATACCGGAGCCAACTGACGACTCCGACGAAGTCAAGGCAGAGCGCAAGAAACGAAGGGAGGACGAATTCATATGCCGCGGGCACATCCTTAACGCTTTATCCGACCGATTGTATGACCTATACACTAACACACAATCGGCATAAGAAATATGGAACACATTGGAATACAAATACAAAGCCGAGGAGGAAGGTACGAAAAAATTTCTCATCTCTAAATATTTTGATTTTAAGATGTATGATGAGAAGTCAAGTCTTGCACTTGTGCAAGAATTGCAAGTGATTGTCAACAAAATCAAAGTAGTAAAAATCGATATTCCTGGGTCTTTTCAAGCCAGTGCAATAATCGCAAAATTACCACTGTCATGGAAGGGCTTTAGAAAAATACTTCACAACACCAAGGATTTTTCTTTGGAGCAAATTCAGAAATACCTTCGAATCGAGAAGGAATCGAGGGTGAGAGAGAAGTTGGAGAATGTCAACGTTGAATCGGGTCTTCAAAGGCCAATGTTGTGAGCAAGCCTAAGAACAAAAAGGATGGCAAAGCAAACTATCTTGGTCTCAAAAAGAATCAAGAGAAGTTCAAGAAAAAGAAGTCCAAGGGAAGCTGTTATGTGTGTGGCAAATCTGGGCATTTTGCTCGTGACTACAGACACTGCAAAGGCCAAATCAAGGAAGCAAATGCCATCAACATTGAGAATGATGAAATAATCGCCGCCGTGAGCGAAGTCATGGCAGTCCATGGTAAGGTTCCCGGATGGTGGTACGATACTTGTGCCACCGTCCACGTTTTCCTATGACATGTCTATGTTTAAGACTTATGTGGATGTCACTGATGGACAAGAGATACAAATGGGCAATGAAGGCTGATCCAAGGTGTATGGCAAAGGAAACATGGAACTCAAATTCACTTTTAGCAAGAAAATTACTTTGGCAAATGTGTTGCATGTGCCGGATATGAATAGAACCTTGCTAGTAGGGATCGTTTGGGCAAACCAGGAATAAAATCTGTTTTTGAGTCGGGCAAACTTATCTTGACCCGTAATGTGTATTTGTTGGCAAGGGCTATTCTAGTGATGGAATTGTCAAATTATGTATCATTGATAATGCTATTAATAAAATATTGCTTTCGCTTATATGCTTGACTCAATTACATTATGGCATGGTAGACTAGCACATATTGGAATTAGTGCTATGAAAAGGCTTGTTAAATGTGGTTTGATTTCTTGCAAAATTGATGAGTTCAATAAATGTGAAATATGCATTAAATCAAAGATGACTAAGAAACCATTTCATAGCGTTAAGAGAAATTCCAACTTGTTAGAACATGTGCATTCTGATATATGTGAATTTAATGGCATGTTAACTAGAGGTGGAAATAAGTATTTCATTACCTTTATTGATGATTGCTCTAGATTCACATATGTTTATTTATTAAAGCATAAAGATGATGCTTTTCATGCTTTTAAAATATATAAAGCGGAGATAGAAAATCAATTAAGTAGAAATATTAAAATCCTTAGAAGTGATAGGGGTGAAGAATATTTTTCTAATAATTTTAATGCATTTTGTGAAGAAAATGGCATTATACACCAATGTTCAGCACCACGTACACCACAACAGAATGGTTTGGCAGAACGTAAGAATAAAACATTACAAGAGATGATTAATGCTATGTTAATGCATTCCGAATTGCCATTTAATTTATGGGATGAAGCTTTACTTGCTGCTTGTCATATTTTAAATAGAATTCTTTTAAAAAAACTCAAACATCTCCATATGAGATATGGAAAGGAAGAAAGCCCAATATTGGGTATTTCAAAGTATGGGAGTATCTTGCCTACTACAAAAACTTAGACCCCAAAAGGACCAAATTGGGTCCCAGAGGAATGAGAAGTGCATTTGTTGGTTATGCCACAAATAGCAAAGCTTATAGACTCTTGGATCTAGAGTCTAACGTGATAGTGAAAATAAAGATGTAGAGTTTCTTGAGAATTTAAAGAGTAATAATTCTCAACTTCTTAAAAATTTAAAAAGTAATAATTTTCATGAGGAGAGATCTTCAAAGGTTGTTGAAGAACAACCGAAGCTTCGAAAAAGTAAGAATCCGAAAGGCTAAGGATTTAGGACCCGATGAAATAAACTCTCAACTTATTTCCTTTATTTGGTTGAAGAAAGTAGAGAGAATTTTATCCGTAAGGTACCTATTATTCTTCAAGTGGAAGAAGATCCTAAAACCTTTAAGGAAGCTATGGCTTCAAGAGATTCAGCTTTTTAGAAAGAAGCTATACAAGATGAAATGGATTCCATTATAGCTAACCACACTTAGGAAATTGTCGAGCTACCAAATGGGTCTAAATTCATTGGTTGCAAGTGGGTGTTTAGAAGGAAGTACCATAGTGATGGTACTCTTAATACCTACAAGGCAAGATTAGTAGCTAAAGGGTTTCGACAAAAAGAAGGAATAGATTATTTTGACACATATGCATTAGTAAGAATAACAACAATCATATATTGTTTGTGTTGGCTTCATTGCATAACTTATATGTTCATTAAATGGATGTCGAACAGCATTCCTAAATGGAGATCTCGATGAGGAGATCTACATGGAACAACCGGAAGGTTTTGTTTTACTGGAAAATGAACATAAAGCATGCAAGCTTGTTAAATCATTATATGGATTAAAACAAGCTCCAAAGAAATGGCATAAAAAGTTTGACACAATCATACTTTCTAATGGATTTGTTCACAACATTTTGATAAGTGCTTGTACACAAAGGTGCAAAGGAGCATAGTGATATTTGTATGCCTTTACGTTGATGATATGTTGATCATCAGCAATGAGATGAAAGGCATATTAGAAACGAAGAGGTTTCTAACCTCCTCATTCAAAATAAAAGATCTTGAAAAAGTGAATACTATTTTGGGCATCAAGGTGAAACAAAATAGTGAGGGTTTTGAACTTTGTCAATCACACTATGTTGAGAAAGTGTTAGACAAGTTCAAATACCTGAAATTCAAAGAAGTAAATACTTCATTTGATCCAAGTATAAAACTTGCAAAGCATGATGGAAGAGCTGTGGCTCAACTCGAATATGCAAGTGCAATTGGTTGTCTAATGTATTTGATGCAATGCACTAGACCGATTTAGCATTTGCGGTTAGTAAACTAAGTAGGTTTACTAGCAGTCCAAGTGTTGAGCATTGGAAGGCAATTGGAAGAGTTTTTGGATATCTTATGAAAACCAAAAATCTTGGTCTTCACTATTCAAAGTTTCCTGCTGTTTTGGAAGGATATACCGATGCATGTTGGATATCGAGTGTGGAAGATAGTAAATCTACGTAGGTTAGTGTTTACACTAGCTGATGAAGCGATTTCTTGAAAATCCAAGAAACAAACATGTATCACGCATTCGACCATGGAGTCAGAGTTTATGGCTCTTGCATCAGCAGAACAAGAGGTTGAGTGGTTAAGGATCTTCTTCAAGAAATTCCATTGGCTTGTGAAAATGTATCTGTCGATATATTATGATAGCCAGGCTACTTTAGCTAGAGTTTATAGCGAAGTGTACAATGAAAAGCCTAGACATATTAGTCTACGACATGAGTATGTGAGAAAATTAATCAAGGATGGAATAATTTTACTCACATTTGTGAGATTCGTTATAATTTAGCTGATCCTTTCACTAAACCTCTTTCAAGAGAATTAGTGAAAAAGACCTAAATTGGTATGGGTCTTAAACTCCATGATTCAAGATCCACCAACGATGGCAACCCAACCTAACACTAATAAATGACTAGTTTTAGGTTCAATGAGTAAAAACAAATTGTTGATAAGTAGATGGCTCAAAGTGTCTAACTTGTGAGTGCAAGCCGTTACGGTTGGAGGGTTGAGTCTTCGAACTCTTAATAAAGTTCATTATTGTGAACAAATATCTGCTAGTAACAGAGATACTGGAAGAATTTCACTTATGTGAATATTGAAATGATGCCCTCTCAAGTGAGAGTGGAGTTTCTCTCATAAATATTCATGAAATGGATGAGCACATGGCTATAAATGGTGCTAAGCGTGTAGTGTAGACAAGAAACATTAAGGAGTGTGTGTGAAGCATCATCTGTTTTGACACAAGGAATAACTAGTTCAAAGCGTTATGCTACCTGAAATTTCATTAAAGTTTTATGGTATTTTCACTAAGGTTAGGTTCAAATCGAAAGATACCTAGCTGTATTAATGCTTCTTGTTCTTAATTTTAGATGTGGACTTAGTTTGTTTTAAACAAGTGGAGGATTATTGAGATTTTGTTTAAATAAACTAAGTAGGTGTATGTGGATATGTTTAGGAAATAGTCGCGGACTCTTCCATAGCAATTTTCGCCTCAGAAGCCGAAGCGGTGCGATGCTTCGATTCAAACTTTTGCCCATTGCAAGTTCTGCCTAGAATATGTTACGAAGAGACGCAACTGATATGTTGCAAAGAGATGCGACTCTCCAGGAATCGATGCATTCCAGGCACCAGCGGCTCTCAATCTCTATAAATACATACAAATCAAACCATATCTAATCTCAGTTCTTGTCTACAATCGAGTTTTCATTAGTGCTTGATTGCAAACTCAATCCAGGCGTATCGTATTCTACAATGTATTTGCTATTCATCCGCAGAGCATTGAAGGATGCAAATAACGCTTAACGAAAGCGTTCCGTGCATGATTCAAGCCTAACCTTATTTTCATCTCTCTCGGTCCTTATCTTTATCTTTAATCCTTATTTTCATCCTTACTTCCCTTATTCAAACTTTCTCAACATTTATACCACTCCTCCAATGTTAAATTAAACTCTAAGACATACAGCTGCCTACCGCAACTTAAGTCATTCGTTCCATTTCCGCATTAAATTGATATTAGAATGTTAATCAATCTATCCTTGAATCCAAAGAGGCTCAGTAGCCGTCGACCATAACCTCCCCTTTGATGTTAAATATTATCTTTTGCTTCCTATCTCTGCTGTTCCATAATTAAATTAACTTCCAAAAAAGTCATGATTTATCGTTCAACCCTAAGAATTACAAATTAGTGAACCTACAACGCCAGTTCAAAACATAAATTCTCTTTTCTATGGTTCAAGGGCAACTCCATAAGCATCAAACCAAAACAGCAAGAAGACACAAAAACATCGAAATCACTCGAGAAAAATTTAGTAAAGCGAGAAAGGAAATGGTTAAAGAAGTTCGATCTCCATCAAAGGATCCATTTTGGCGAAGGGGGGAGGAGAATTACCGCAAAGACGATGCCGAAGGCCCACTGGTAGCGGATTAAGAAGCCGAAGGCGTTCCACTGCGGTCCCTCCCAGAAGTCCGGCTCCTCACCCGGCAGCTCCGGCATCGGTAGCGACGGCTCGGCAAGCCCCTCCGCCGCTCCTCCGCCGACCTCCAGAAAAGCAGAAGAAGACCCCTCTCCGGCGGCCACCCCCTCCAACACCTCCGCCGCCGCCGCCTCTTCCTCCTTCGTGGTCGTGGTGGTGGGACCCTTCTTGCCTCGGTTCTCGAGCCGGCGGGTGCGGGACGAGAGCCCTTCCTCGCGCGCGCGACGCCGATACTTCTTCGAGGAGAAGGGAAGGAAAGGGTGTTCGAAGGGGCGGAGGAGGAGAAGATGGAGGGTGGTGAGATGAAGAGGTGATGGTGCTGGGAGGTGAACGGACGGCTCCCGGCGATTTTAGAAATGAAGAGAGACATTGGTGGAGGTTTCGGAGGGGGGTGGTGAGGAGGAGAGCGGCAGATGTTGAAGATAAGAGGGCGTCGTGACGCGGTGCAGATTTTTTATTTTTTTCTCTTCAGCGCATGGTAATTTTGGGAGGGGTAAACACGTTGCCGTATTAAATCATCGTAAACTATCTCAGTATATAAACTAAATTTAAATATAATATATCTATATTATATTATTATAATAATAAATAATATACTTATTATTAATATAAGAGAATATGTTGATAATATTAAGTATGTTATATATAGTTAATATTAATAATATTATATGATATAATATTAATTATAATATATTATAATATATTAATATAGAATATATTGCGTGTATAATTATAATATTATAATGCTAAATAAAATTATCTCGTCCTTACCTAATTCTATGTTAAATCATACTTCATGCCTTTTGTAGAAAAAAAAAAGTATTATCTATCAAGATGAGATAATATTTATTATCACATTATCTATTTGAATCTATTTGAGAAGATGCTACTCTATAAGAAGCGGTTGAAAGCAACCAATTATATGAGTTTGATTTGGGCCACTTGGTTGGCGGCTTTCTCACAACCAACATTCAATCAAAGAACTTTCTTACAACTAATCATTAAACCAAGCAAGAGAATATATATATATATATATATATATATATAAAAGAGTAAAATTTGTAAAATTTGTTATGTTTTTCATATGAAATTAAAAGAGTGATTTCTGACAAAAGAAGGAAAGATTTTGAAGAAAAATTTTTGGATATTGAAATATACTAAAATTTATAACACCTTTGTATTAACAAAAAAAATAGAAGGAAAAACATTAAAAAAAATTGCCCTACCATGTGGATTAACATAATAAAAAATTATATAAATATAATATATTGATAATATTATAATCATTAGTATTAAACATGGATTATATATATATTTAATAAGACCAGCGAGCCCAGTTGAACCTCAGCCTTGATCATCGCCAATCATCGGCGGAGTTTTCGGTGGTTAGGGGTTAGCTGGCCTGATTCTTGTCAAAGAAAATCAGGAGCTGATCTTGTGTCTTTTGGATCTGATCGATGGTCGTGAAGACCACTTCATTGATTACCGTTGTCCGATTGTCGCCGGAGAAAGAGTGCTGGCATCGCGGGTGGCTGGTGATCAAGGATCATGGATTGAGGAAGAAGATGATGGTCTTCTCAAGGTTACGGTGAACCGGGTTGGGTGCTGGTTCAATCAATTACAGTGGATTGGGCTTGAAGCTGAATCAATGTGGTGTAGCCTTTAATTGAGTAGGACCTTGTGACCCTAATCAAAACCAACCAAAAAATTGACCTGAGCCATATTCAGTTAGATTCAGTTTAATAGAATAGTGAACCATTGATTTAGAACCATATGGACCAACCGATTCACGATAACCTAGACCCTTTGAGGTTTCTTGAACCAGAATTCAAATTAAGTTTAATTAAGTAAACCAGAATTGACCTAGACCCAAAATTACCGGACCATAATGCTGTTTATGCCTAATTAATGTGTGTTTAGGCCAACTTACACTGTAATTGGTCTATTTAGACTCTAATTGGTTAAACCAAGCCCTGATTAGAAGAATTAGTAACCTATTTAAACCTTAGTTAAGTTTACTAGTGACCTAATTAAACCCCTATAACCTAAGTAAGCTAAGGTGGTCAAATTTAACTTAAATTGATAAATAAGAAAGTTGTTAGATAGTAATTAGTATCATTAGCTAATGATTAAACCCTAAATAAAGATAGTCAAACATAAGCTAACAACCCTTAATTATTATAAATGTCAGATTTTTATATCCAATATATTTTTCACATCATTTTACTTGAAAATGATAAATAATTTAATTTAAATTGTTAGCAAAGACTAATAAATGTTATCCAGCTCAAGCTGTCAAGTTGTTGATTTTAACCATATTTGATTGGAAACATATCTTAGCCCTTGGACAAACCATGATAAACGGGCAGCCATGGAATAAGAAACCTCGCGATCTCAAAATTCTGAAAAGGAGTTCATTCACATCCCAATTCCAATCTCCTTCGTGAAAGCTTCTTTCCCTTCAAATTAACCCGAGAGGCAGCTGGTCTGCAATGCATGGGGCTTATAGTAGGAAAGTTAAGCATGTAGACTGGTTACAAGTTTGCATAACAATGGCCACTGTGGTGATCGACTGCATCATCACCACCACCTGACTGCTGTCATAAAGGGTGCTAGTTTATAGTAAAGCGAACTTCCAACACAAGCAATTGTAGAACGATGTGATTTTGTTCCAAGAAAGCCGTGAATGAGCTCACCATATCAAGAGTCTAATAATTTTACAAACATGCGTTGAGGACATCATTTTTGTTGTAACCTTTAATCATGGCTGAGCAAGGCTCCTCAAGTAGAATTCATTTCCTAACAATCTTCAAGACCAGAACCAGAATAACAATTCTGAACTGTTGTTTGGACTACGCCAGCAGTTTCACTCCGCGACAAATTATAGTTGAATAGATAGCACCTGATGGGGCCAATTGATCCCATGGCTACAATGATCGCATCTGGACTTGGCCCTCAGTGTTGGTCCCCAGAGTCGACCTCCTATACTCGGCCTCGACATTGGCCTTTACTCGGCCCCTGCACCGACTCTACAGTCGGCCCTAGTATCAACTCCAGTGTCGGCTCCAGCACCGACTCTAAGTCGGCCATGGTACCGACTCCACAGTCGGCTCTAGCACCGACTTCAGCGTCAGCCTTCTCAACTCGGACTCCAACGGGCCCTAGTATTGACTCCATAGTCGGCCCCAGTACCGACTCCAATGGGCCCCAGTGTCGACTTCAGCGTCGGCCCCAGTATCGACTCCACAATCGGCCCCAGCACCGACTCCACAGTCAGCCACGGTACCGACTCCACAGTCGGCCATGGTACCGACTCCAGCATCGGCCCTAGTACCGACTCCGATCTCGGCATCGGTGTCGGCCCCTAACTCGGCCTCGGCGTTGGCCTCTACTTGGCCCTAGCGTCGGCCTCAACACCGACTCCAGCGCCCCAGCACCGACTCCAGCGTCGGCCCCGGCAATGACTCCAGCCCCAACATCGACTCTAGTGTCGGCCCCAACACCAACTCCAGTGTCAGCCTCGACATCCATGTGGCCACCTATGGTCCCACGTGACCTACCTGCCACCTGCGGTCCCATGTGGCCCACCTACTGCCTATGACCCCACATGGTCCATGTGGCCCACCTGCCAGCTATGGCCTTGCCTGACAAAACCTGGCTCACCAACCGTCCATAGCGCCGCGTCCAACAAGACTCGGCCGACCAACCAGCTACAGCCACCTACTCTGAAAGGATATGGCATGTAGCTCCGATAAGACACAAGGAGGCAAACCCCACTAGTGTTGCCCTTGCCATAAAGGCTCTGACAGGTGATTACACCTCAAGTCTCATAGACTTCAAGTAAGTCTCACAGACTCCAAGCAAGTCTAATAGACTCCAACATCAATAAAATAGGTAAAATGGACCCTCGACCGAAAAAAGCCAGCTAAGCCCAAATAAGGCACTCAAGCCCCTACATGCTCACATAGAGAGCTTCTCTAAGCCTCTTTCTCTCTTTTGAACTTTCTAAATCTCATGGCTGTTGCCCAGAGCACTAACTTGAGCATCGGAAGGTCTCTGCCGGAATCTTTGGTCTCGAAACTTTTGCAAGCTCCCGATCGCGCGAGAAGCTCGTCGGAAGATCCTAGGCTTGCCGAGAAGGTGATCGGATGCTCGCGGACGTTCGAGGAGGGTAATATGGCTACAACAAATTAGCGCGCCAGAAAGGGGACAGAGCATGGATCGTTAGCGATGCTAGCTTGCAGATCCTTATCCCCTTAGATCAAAATGATGGATCAAAAAGATGGTGATGACAAGAGCCCAAGAAGCTTCCGTCAGTCATGCTGAGGGGCACCCTCAACGAGCTAAGCAATAGAATACCAGTCGCTCTACTGCACCATCACCACTACCTTAGCCATTCAAGCAGAACAACATGTCACCCTCACCCTGCAAATCCAAGCATTAATGACAGTTGTTCAAAAGCTCAAGGAGCAATATTCCATGACCACACAACAGCAAGTAAGAGCTTCCGCTCCCCCTTTAGTTGCTGCTCAGGCTAGCCATCAAGCTCTCCAACAAGAGCACCATCGAGCTCTCCAACAAGAGCCCCGTCAAGCTCACCAACAAGAGCTCCTTAAACTCAAGCTCTCCCGCAAGAGTACCATCAAGCTTACCAACAAGAGCATCCTCAAATTCAAGCTCTCCCGCAAGAGCACCATCAAGCTCACCAACAAGAGCATCCTCAACTCAAGCTCTCCGCAAGAGCATCATCAAGCTCTCCAACAAGAGCCCACTCAAGCTTGCCAGCAGGAGCATCATCAAGCTCACTAGCAAGAGCACCAGCAAGCTTACCAACAAGCACCACAATCATGAAGCCCCCCCAAGTGAGGGCACTCGCACCTCCCACCTCCAGTCAGCATGATTCCCTGGGGGCAGGTCATCAACATGCTGAGGCATTCAAGTCAGCAGAAGGAGACAAACTCTCCCCAGATATTTCATAAAGGAGCTCCAGGCTGCCTAGGCAGGACCTCTAGCAAGCCATCCAAGTAAGACCTTCAGTCTTCTTACAGTATAAAAATCAACATCTCAACACGCCTGGGCCGACCGAAGAAACCCCCAAGGCGGTTACAAAGAAAAAGGACCTCGACGATCTTAGCGACTCTCGGGTCACCACTCAAGTTGGCCGAAGAAACCTCCGAGGCAGTTCCAAAAGGACCCTGACAGTTTCAGCGACTCTCGGGTCACCCCCAGGCCGACCAAAGAAACCTTTAAGGCGGTTACAAAGAAAAAGGACCCCGACTACTTCAGTAGCTCTCAGGTCACCACTCAGGTCAATTGAAGAAACCCCCGAGGCGGTTATAAAGAAAAAGGACCTCGATGGTCTCAGCGACTCTCGGGTTACTACTCGGGCCAACCGAAGAAACTTTTGAGGCAGCTACAAAGAAAAAGGACCCCGATGACTTTAGAAGCTCTCGAGTCACAACTTGTGCCGATCGAATAAACCCCCAAGGCGGTTACAAAGAAAAAGGATCTCGATGACTTCAGTAACTCTCGGGTCACCACTCGGGCCAATTGAAGAAACCCCCGAGGTGGTTATGAAGAAAAAGGACCCCGACGACTTCAGCAGCTCTTGGGTCACTACTCGGGCCGGCCGAAGAAACCCCGAGGCGGTTACGAAGAAAAAGGACCCCGATGACTTCAGTAGCTCTCGGGTCACCACTTGGGCCGGCCGAAGAAACCCCCGAGGCAGTTAGAAAGAAAAAGGACCCCGATGACTTCAGCAGCTCTCGGGTCACCACGGGCCGGCCGAAGAAACCCCCGAGGCGGTTACAAAGAAAAAGGATCTGATGACTTCAGCAGCTCTCGGGTCACCACTCGGGCTGACCGAAGAAACCCCAAGGTGATTATGAAGAAAAAGGATCCCGACAACTTCAGCAGCTCTTGGGTCACCACTCGGGCCGACCGAAGAAACCCCCAAGGTAG
Organism: Calamus simplicifolius; assembly: GCA_900491605.1. NCBI lineage: Eukaryota > Viridiplantae > Streptophyta > Magnoliopsida > Arecales > Arecaceae > Calamus > Calamus simplicifolius. The sequence goes on along the minus strand of UESW01004614.1, from coordinate 721,888 downwards.
TTACGAAGAAAAAGGACCCCGATGACTTCAGTAGCTCTTGGGTCACCACTCGAGCCGGCTGAAGAAACCCTGAGGCGGTTACAAAGAAAAAGAACCTCGACGACTTCAGCAGCTCTCGGGTCACCACTTAGGCCAGCCGAAGAAACCCCTGAGGCGGTTACGAAGAAAAAGGACCCCAACGACTTTAGCACCTCTCGGGTCACCACTCAAGCCGGCCGAAGAAACCCCGAGGTGGTTACGAAGAAAAAGAACCTTGACGATCTCAGCAACTCTGGGTCACACGGGCCGACCGAAGAAACCCATGATGCAGTTCCAAAAGGACTCGACGGTCTCAGCGACTCTTGGGTCACCACTCAGGCCGATCAAAGAAACCCTCGAGGCGGTTCCAAAAGAACCCCGACGGTCTCAACGACTTCGGGTCACAACTCGGGTTGGTCGAAGAAACCCCCGTGGCAGTTCCAAAAGGATCCTAACGGTCTCAGCGACTCTTGGGTCACCACTTGGGATGGAAGAAACTCCCAAGATGGTTCCAAAAGGATCCTGACGATCTCAGCAACTTTCAGGTCACCACTCGGGCCGGCCGAAGAAACCCCTGAGGTGGTTACGAAGAAAAAGCTTTCAAGCCTCTAATCAGCGTCAACATCAATATGACGCAAGGGCAAAAAGCTACAAAAGCTAGGTACACTACACTTTGAAAAAAGTTTCTTTTTATTAATGTTTGAATGCATTACAGGAAAACCGATAAAGTCGGGCTACAAAAATATACAAGTAAACAAAAATACAAAAGCCTATAGCTCGGCGGGCCCTGGTCCATCTTTGGCGCCACTCCTTTTCGGCTCCTCTTCCTCCTAGGATCTCCAGGGTTCAAAAGGCTCCCAAGCATGATCCCAGTACTTTCGGTCACCCTCTAGAGTTTCAAAAGGCTCTCGATGGCCTTAACTTTACGTCAATGGCTTCATCTCAGCTTCAACGACATCATCACAGCATCAACGCTTCATTTAGCCTCAGTGGTTTCAACTCTGTCTCAGTGGCCAATGGCCAACCCGGTAAGGCCCTAACTCAAATTATACACCTACAACAGTTGGCGCACAACAACAGATTGTTGGCCACTCTTAGCCAGCCAAAAAGATAAAATTACTCATAGTTGGGAGAGATCAACTCTTCAGCTCATAGCTGACGATGTTAGCTACTCTCAGCCACCCAAGAAGACAGTCAACTTACAGTTGGAGAGACCAACTCCCCAGCTTATAGTTGACGAGGCTAGCACTCCAGTCGGCCAAGAAGATCCAGCCAGTTTTCCGAGTAGGACTCGATCTGTTGGCCACCCACGCTGCGCTCATCTCTGCCTCAGCGGCTTCAACTTGGCCGCTACGACCAACGACCAACTCGGTAAGGCCTTAACTCAAGTTATATATTTACAACAAATTGTAATCGTCCTTAACAGGCAAAGAAGACAAAGTCAGCTCACAATTGGGAGAGACCAACTCCCAACTCACAGCTGACGGTGTTAGCTATTCTTAGCCAGCCAGAAGACAAGTCAACTCGCAGTTGGGAGAGACCAACTCCCCAGCTCACAGTTGACGAGGCTGGCCGCTCCCAGCTGATCAAAGGATCCAGCCAGCTTCCCGGATGGCAACAAGCTGCCCTCACAAACCAATTAGAAGCCCAAGTCAACTCACAGTGGGGAGAGACCAACTCCCAACTCACAGTTGATGGGCACTCACTTCCAGACTTCATGTCAAAAGAAAGGAAGGCCAGCTAGGAGAGATCAACTCCCTAGCTCACAGTTGATGGTGCTGGCCACTCTTAGTCGGCCATGAAGACCCAACCAGCTCACAGCGGGAGAGTTTAACTCCCCAGCTCACAGTTGATGGGCATCCACTTCCAGACTCCGCATCGAGAGAGGATTACCGGCTGCCCCAGCTAGTTAAAGGTAATCAACTTACTCCAACATTGATTAAAGTTTTTTGAGCAGGAAAATGCACAACTCTAGAGAGCATGCAGATGTTCGCACAAGGCAGACATAAATTATTCAAAGCAATGCAAAAGGAAAAAATCCCTCACTAGAAGGAATCAAAGCCCAAAGTTAGCATGAAAAGACAAGTGCAAAGATAAAAATTCTACACTCTTTTCGCTTGGCGATGCAAGGCACGCGGTCACATAAGCTTAAGTGTGGGGGGCATTTGATGGGGCCAATTGATCCCATGGGCTACAACAACATTTGGACTTGGCCCTCGTGTCCATTCCCGGAGTCGACCTCCTCTACTCGGCATGACCCCACGCCCCAGCACCAACTCCACAGTTGGCCCCAGCACCGACTCCATGGTCAGCCATATATCGACTCCACAGTCGGTCCCAGTACCAACTCCAGCGGGCCCCAGTGTGACTTTAGCGTCAACCCCAGTACCAACTCCACAGTCGGTCCCAGAATCGACTCCAGAGTTGGCCTCCTCAACTCGGACTCCAGCGGGCCCCAGCATCGACTCCATAGTCGGCCCCAGTACCGACTCCAGCGTTGGCCCCAGCACCGACTCCATAGTCGGCCTCAGCATGACTCCACAGTCGACCACGGTACCGACTCCAGCATTGGCCCAGTACCGACTCCGGCCTCGGTCTCCAAAGTTGGCCTCCTCTACTTGGCCTGGTGTCGGCCCCTCACCCGCCTCGACGTCAGCCTCAACACCGACTCCAACGTCGACCCCAGCACCAACTCCAGTGTCGGCCCCAGCATCGACTCCAACGTCGGCCTCAACATTCACGTGGCCGACTGCGGTCCCATGTGACCTACCTTGCCACTTGTGGTTCCACATGGCCCACTTACTGCCTACGACCCCACATGGCCTACGTGGCCCATCTGCCAGCTACGACGCTTGCCTGACAAGACCTGGCTCACCAACCGTTCGTAGCACTGCGTCGATAAGACTCGGCCACCAACCAGCTGCAGCCACCCACTCTGATGGGATATGGCCTGTGGCTTCGACAAGTCACAAAGAGGCAAGCCCCACTAGTGCTGCCCTTGCCATAAAGGCTCTCACAGATGGTTACACCTCAAGTCTCACATACTTCAAGCAAGTCTCACAGACTCCAAGTATCAATAACATGGGTAAGAGGAACCCCCAACCGAAAAAAGTAAGCTAAGCCCAAGTAAGGCACTCAAGCCCTTACACGCTCACACAGAAAGCTCTTCTCTAAGCCTCTCTCTCTCTTTCGAGCTTTCTCAAGCTCACGGCTGTTGCCCAGAGCACTAACTTGAGTGTCAAAGGGTCTTCACCGGAATCTCCGGTCCTTAGGACTTTTTGCAGGCTTGATCACGCGAGAAGCTCACCAGAAGATCCTAGACTCGCCGAAGAAAGCGACTGAATGTTCGCAAATTCGAGATGGGTGATCCGACTACAACAACACCTATGAGACCAGAATCCATAATTGACAAGATAAATATAAGAAGAATCCAATGGAAAATATAAGCTGGCCTGATAATGGGACAAAACAAGGAAGCAACAAGCATGCAGAGTTTTGAAATATAAAATTTCTAGGAGTCTAAGAAGCATATATGGGTCACAAACATGGTAGCTGTTTGACTGATTAGTTTTACAAGAAAGTCTATAAAAGAACCCAAAATGAATGAATTGTACAAAACCTTCTGTTGGGTTGGTCATATAACTTTGAATATGAGTATTATTAAAAAATAAATCTCTCCTTGTTTTCTATAAAACATTTTCGCAAAAATCATATTTTATCAACATTTCCTTGAAGAAAACTCACAAGCAATCAAAGAGCTCCATGCTCAAGGTTCATGCATTACATTTGCTCATCAATTGAATCTCTGAAACTTCTTTTCAAAAAGAAAATGGATTCCATTTGAATGGAAAGAAAAGCATTCCATACTTCTCACCAGCTGAAGCAGTTTAAGGGTTCCTCCATTCACTGACCACTTAGTTCAGCAAAGCAGACTCAAAAAGTTTGCACCTTCAAATTAGCTGACATAAACCTTTCTGGCCATGTGACCAATCAATATGGAACCAGTTGAACTCAATGTGATTCTGCCAATGGTGCTGCTGAATTCATATACAAAGTAGATTCCTATATATGTCATATACTCTACCAAATGAGCAGAAAAGAGGAAAAGAAATCTAAATAACTTTTGTTAGTTACTCCTTTAGGACCCCACATGCTATGCATAACAAAATGTTTGGCATCACTTATCACTGACGATACAAGCAGCAACCATGATTCAGTATCAGTAGTACAAAAATAGTACAATTTTTAACAATAAATTAGGGTCCTAAGAAAGAAAGAAATAAATTAGGGAAAATAGTGAAGCAGATTCCCCAATTGCAAAAAAATGTTGGATTTGATGAGCTTGAATAGATGATGAATTGCTACCAACACCATTAACAAAAGCATGTTAAGTCATGTCACCAGTCTAGGCAAATATTCCTTGAAAGGAACAGATTGTCGATGTATTCTATAACGGGACTACAAGCTTCAATATATCTTCTCATTTCCCTCTGTACAGAATTTTCTGCAGCAACAGTGGAAGCCTGTGAGGCGTCTAATGGACGGCCAAAATCTGGAATTTGCATAAAAACAAATTAGCTGGCACCAAAACTACTGCATTATGGAACTTCTGTACAGACTGAATTAAATGTCAAAATGATTTATAACATGGAAAAGTGTAGTAGACTAACCAGATTCATATAACCTCAATAATAGTTGTTCCCTCGTCAGAAGAGTACACATTCCAGCACCAACTGCCTTCCTGACTGCCCAGGTGTGAAATGGTGCACAAACTTGTCCATATGCAGTTGAAGCAGCCTCCTTTAATGAGCATTCACTGAGAGATAAAAGCATGACACATGCACAAGATCAAATCTGAACTAATCCCTGATAAACTGAGAACAAGAAGAACTGAATGGTGTTCCAAAAAGATATTGGTAATGGTGTATGCCGAAATGAACACATGATTCATCTTTCCTCATATGTAGGCAACTCTCATGCCATTGAGGAGTGAGTCTCATGTACTGGAGATGTGTACATGAAAATGAACATAATGCTTAGATTTACAGTATGAAAACAGTTAGGAAGAAGTATGTAGAAACTAGAAGGCATGGAGAGTCAGAAAGTTTGGGGTGTCTCTTTTGATGGTTAAATAGTTATAAACCAAAACCCCTTTAATTTTAATCTAAACCAAAATGGTTAACTGCTAATTAGCTTAATTTTCTCATATATCCAACTTCATTTCAACAGCCATTTTCTCCCTTTATTAGCAAGATTCCAGAACCCTCTTCTTAACCAATTAATCGGCATTAATGGACATCAATTGAAGTGGGTTTGAGGACCAAAATTCTCTATAAAAGGAGCCAAGAAGCCGATGATCCAAGAAGCCGATCCAATCTTCTCTTCCTCATCTCTTTCCTTCTCTTCTGATCCTGGTGCTAGAGAAGCTTGCTAGACCTTTGCCGAAGCCTTGCTGGAGCTTGGATCGACACTGGAGGAGGGTGGCAGACCTTGATCGGTTTAATTGGGAGTAGTGGAAGGGTTCTCAGAGACCGCTGCTTCATCCTTTGTCACCGGACGTCGTTGTTAGCCACCGGACAGTCACTGCCTTGGTTAATGGGCCCTCAGTCTTGGGAAGAATAAGGCAAATGCTTTTTGAAAAAGTCTTTGTGCATTAGGTGCAATGTAGTGTGCGCCACGCATGGCGATTGGAGCGCGGAGCGTGCCAAGGGCAAGAACGTCTTTTTCGTCTTTGGCACGCGCACGCGCCGCGGCCCATCAACAAGCATAGTGCAGCAAGACTTTTTCATGCTTTGGCTTAACTGAACCCAATCAAATTGGGCTAGGCTGTATTAGATAACTTATGAGTGTGTTTTAATTAGAAAAGATGAATTATGTTAGTAAGCCTATTAATCTGAAACAGTTCAACTTGAGCCTATTTTTTTGATTAACCACTATTGATTCAATCTAGTCCAGTTAACTGAACCAAGAGATAAATTGGTTCATTGGTAAAGAATTTGGATTAACTAAACTCTAATTAATGGAAATTAAAATCTAATTAAGATGCGAATGGTTTGGATAAGTTAATGAAGTTTTAATTAATGAGTAATATAAAGAGTTGGTTACATTAAAAGAGTAAAGAGTTAATTGTACCTAGTTAAAACCTTAGTTAAGTTCATTATAATATAAGGACAATGATATGTGAATAATTGGAGTCATGTGGTTTGAAAAGGCTTAGAGAAATTAGAGTCGTGGTTAACCAATTTATTTAACAGGATTGTAGCAATTAAAAGAATGCCGGATGATGGAAGAAAAAACATATTAATACTATATAAAAATAAAGAAAGATATTCAAAACTATGCAAATTAAAGAGGGATTAAGCTAATAAGTCATACAATGAAATTATGGGAGAGAGTAATAGAAAATCGAATAAGAGCTGAAACTTTGGTGTCAAATAATCAATTTGGATTTATGCCTGAAAGATCGACCATAGAAGCTATTTATTTATTAAGAAGATTGATGAAGAGATATAGAAAAGAAAAAAAAGACCTTCATATGATCTTTATTGATTTAGAGAAAGCATATGATAGAGTACCTAGAGAAATAATATGTGATTTAAAAAAAAAAGGAGTTACCAAAAGGTACATACAATTGAAAAGATATGTATGATAGAGCAATAACTATTGTTAAAACAATAATAGAAAAAATAGTGAGTTTTAATTACTGTAGGTTTACATCAAGGATCTGCCTTAAGTTCGTATTTTTTTATTAGTTATGGATAAATTAACTAAACATATTCAAAATAATATCCATGGTATATGTTATTTATAGATGATATAGTGTTGATTGAAAACTAAATCTGGAGTAAATGCTAAGCTAGAGATTTGAAAGAGCTTTAGAATATAAAGGTTTTAAGATTAGTAGAACTAAAACTGAATATATGAAATGTAATTTTAGTAGAAGTAGAAATACAAACGAAGAAACAGTGAAGATTGCAAGTCAAGAGATATCAAGGATAAAAAATTTAGGTATTTTGGGATCAATTATTCAACAAAAGGTAAAATAGGTGAAGATGTGAAACATAGAATTAAAGCAGGATGGATTAAGTGAAGAAGTCCTTCGAAAGTATTGTATGATTGGCGCATTCCATTAAAATTTAAAAAAATTCTATAAAACTGCTATTAAGCCAACTATGCTATATGGAATAGAGTGTTAGCAATATTGAAACAACATGTGAATAAATTAAGTGTAATAAAATGCGTATGTTAAGATGGATATGTGGTAAAATTTTAAAAGATAGAATTAGAAATAAATATATAAGAGAAATGATAGGAGTAGCCCCAATTGAAGATAAAATGAGAGAATCGATTACATGGTTTGGACATATACAACGTAGACCTTTAGATGCTCCAGTTAGAAAGAGTGATCTTTTAACAATCATGATAAGGATAGAGGTAGACCTAAACTAACATAAATAAAAATAATTAAAAAATATATAATATTTATAATTTAATATCGACTTGGTCCTGAATAGAGCAGAGTAAAGGAAGCAGATTCATATAGCCGACCCCATGTAGTTGGAAAAAGGCTTAGATGAATTGAGTTAATATATGGAATAATAGGGGTATAATGGTAATTTAATAAATAAGGTTAATTTTGAAAAAAATTTACTTGGTGATGGTTGTAGTGATCATATTAGACATTGGTGGAGGATTAGCAATCTTAGATAGGAGTTTTACACATATTATGCAATATGTTTTATATCTTGTATGCTTACATACATCATGGATTTATTGTTGAATTTTTCAGCATATTTTAGTTATGCACGATGATTTATATATGGAGCATATATATATATATATATGTTGTGATATATTATTTTTTTATTATAAATCGGTTTTGGCTTTGACTTGAAATATATGAGTATGATGTGGAATGCTATTTTGATTATGTTATGGTTATGGATTGCTTGGATATGAGTTGTTACGATTTGGGCATATGGACTAATCAATGAGATGTGGCAATGGTAGCATTGAGGAAAGGTAGTATGCCGAAGAGGTTGATGTAGAACAAGTCATGGTCATGGATATGACATGACTAGGTTTGAAACACTAAGTCTTGATACTATTGATCGCGGTACTACTTTTGACAGTATTGAAGTGATTCCTTATTGACCCAAACTAGCGGCATCGAAAAGAATTAAGGGCCGAAGAGGTCGATGTAGAACTAGTCATGATTATGGATACGTTGATAAGTTTATAACGCTAGGTACTAGTATGGAAACCAATTTGTGCGTGTGTATATCGCCATATTATGTTATTAGACACGAATTACTAACACGAGATTTTTCAGTATGTAACTTTAATGTCATTGTGCATGATGATAATGAGGGTGATTTAGTCCAATGCCAAGGATGGTTTGAGGTTGTGGATATGATGGATACTATTGATATATGGTTTGGCAGTGTTAGAGTGATGTCTTACTAGCCTCGGCCGATGGCATCGGGAAGGGCTGAAGGCCGGAGAGACCAGTGTAGAACCAGCCATGGTCTATTGAAATGACATGATTGAGTTTATAACACTGAGCACTAGTATAAGAACCAACCTTTACATGCGTATATCGACAGGTTAGGTTGTTAGACACGAATTATCAGCATGAGAATTGTTAGTATGTATCATCAGTAGTATTGTAATGTGGATATATGGTTTATGTTATTTTCAATAAAAATCAATCTTGATATATATTTTATTTTGATTTTTTTGGTATATTCATAATGGTATGTGTAAATTGCTATTGAACTTTTTAACTCATTATCCCCTTTACCATGTTTTAGAGGACAATGATAATGCATACTTGTTCAATCCAGAGTTGGGCACGGGCACCAAAAGTGAGACTTAGATTTTGATATATGATAAAATGGAATATATGAAGTGATAATTGCATTTTTTAGATATATGGAATATATGATATATAGCTTATGCTGATATTATTTATGATTGTTGTTATTATATATTTGAGGTTTAGTAGGCCTTGCATGCTCTTAGGGTTTACTTTAAGAGTATGCGGCTGTATTGTGATTGTCCTGGATCGGGCTTCGGATCAAGGTCGCGACATGTCATTCCCAATATATCTAGGGAAGGTGAACCTACATGTATTATTATCACTCAGTACCGAGATCAATGGTCCTACCTCTAAATAAATTAAATCTAATGAAAAATAAAAGTGCCTTGCTTCATCTCTAAAAAGATTCTTTTGATTTGCGTTGTCTGATCATTAGATCAATAAATAGATGTCTGAGTACTCAGATCCTAAGCCCCTCTTTTCAGGCAAGTAAATAGGGCTAAAATTGATTTTTTTCCATCAAATCTCTAAGAGTAAGACTAAAACTTTAAACAGAGCTCCATTTTATCAAGCATACCTTTAGTTCCATTCCACCTTTGTTCGTTGTCTGGGAGATTTATAGCGCTAATTATTTGATAAAACCAAACTTGAAACCATTTATTCTCTGTCATCCTCCATCTGGTGTTTATTTTCAAAATGATCTGGGAGTCACCCTTTTTAATGTCAATTTTCATCTGACCTACAATCCATCGTATAAATTGAGATTTGAGAGAGTAATCCAATGTAGATGGACTGACTGATGACCTTTTTCTCTGAAGCCTGTTACGTGCCTAATACTATTTGGTGGATGAGAAGCTGATAGGATCTTATTTACCATATACAATGATAACTATACAAAGAGTAACTTTTCATGCTTTGTTGTCTTAATGGGACTTCCTAACAGCTCAAGTTGCACACATTTATGTTCCAATTGATGACCTCCTTTCCCTCATTGTCAGAAAGACAATGAGTCTTCCCATTTAGAAATTTTAACCACTTACTTTTCATTCTTGCTAATCTGAAGTTTTTGAGATCATATTGATTTAGCAGATTTAGTATCTACCAATAAATGCCATCTGCACCATTGCATCGAAGTCTTCAAATGCTTGAGATATATCTAGAATCACCAATCACCACAGCAACCTATTTAACATGTTGCCCAATCAACTCCCTTTTACTATTTTTTCAATTTTCTCATCATATTCAGATTCCCACTTTGTATCAGCTCGCAAATCTAGAAATATTTTGATTTTTTTCATGGTTCATAATGAGCAGCTGAAAATTGAGCTACATTCTGGCTGCTAAGTCACCCTTCACAAGTTGTTTACTTTTATGCCTAAGCATCTAGGAGGTGCTCCCCGATGAGCACTTCCTCCATCCTTCTTATTGATGCATCTATCACATTTTGCAACTTGAAGACAGCACGATTCAAATATGACCGTGTCCTTATTATTTATAAAGCCATCTTTTGCATACCGATTTTTCTGCTCTTTCTGCCTCTTATGATTCCAAAAGGGGACTTTGCAACTATGACCTATCAAGCTATCCAACTGGAACTGTTCTAGTAGATAAAACTTGTTTAAGCAGTGGTTCTTGAGAACCCTTCCAGTAGTTCTATTTTCATATATGAATTGAAAAATAACATGCACACATTTATGGAGAAGCCCTACTGGCATGAAGAAAAGGCCTATGAAAATGGCTATAAAAAGTAACATCAATAGTACAATCCCTTCTTCATGCAGTAAGTGCAAAATTACTTCCTCGTCCCATGATCTAATGACTCAACAGCTTTTCAGGCAGCCATAGCAAGTCCATTATACTATGGCAAGTCCATCATCAATTCAGATTCTTGGATTTTATATATTAGTAAAAGAGTTGTGCCCTAAAAGCCAATCGCCATCTGTATTGCGATAGGGTTTCTTTTGTTTTTCCAAATCATGTATATGACATTTTGGTTATAAATAAAAGGTATTAAGTTTCATCATTTGCTACTTCTTATAATTATGATGAACTTCATAATTAAGGCAATAGTTATATGGCTATGATGAAATATGCCAATGAGACCTAAAACCCTAAAACCCTAATCTAAAACATTTTCAGTCATTGGTACATTGAGTCAGGAACAGTGTTATGAAAAGACTGGCACATCTTATGTATGCTCGATGCAGAGGGTGATTGATCTCACAATCACTTGTGTGAAATACTAATACAAAGATGTGGGTGCACATTAGAGAATGAGTTCACTGAATTGACCTATCAAGAAAATATCTTATGGATGCTTACTTATTTGTCAAAGATAATTCTCTAAGTAGGAGTTGTGCAAGTAATCCTTAGACCTGAGATTCATAGTATCTTGTACATGAATCCATTTTGATTTACACTCATTCATGCATTAAGTTGTAGGAGGTATTCTGGATATGGTGGATTGTGTACAAAGATTATGAGTAAATTAACAAGAAATCAATCACTTCTAGTAAGAGAAGTCCACATCCTACTTGCTCTAATCTTATGATGATTCAAGAAGTCTTTAATCAAAGCATAATGAAAAATTAGAAAGTTTTAATGTTTATTAATTAAATTATTATTAAAAGATTAAGAGAGACATGAATAAGTAATTGAGTTTGACATTGATCCATACTCATATTTATTCAGATGTAGTATGATTGAAGGATTCAATCCCACGTAACTTGCATTAAAGGATATGTTTGGTATGTCCACCAAATTTCATATCTTCTGGATAGACAGATACGTTGCTAAACGTCGATATTGTCTTAAAGGTTTGATTGAATTAAAGAGTTAATTTGATCAACAATTAGAAAGGGTTCTAATTGTCAAGTTCGGGATCGCACTGATTAGATTATAAAAATAAGAAATTCTAATCATGATAGGTCAACTTGCACCCACACTTATTACTAGCTAGATGTGAAACCCAATGGGTCACACAAAGGAACTGATCAAGGATTAATTGGATTAGATCACATTTGTAAGATAACATGCTAGCATGTGTTACAAACTCTAGCTCATGATTCGAATTAGATTTAATCTAATTCTTATTAGGTTAATCTAATATGATTAGATCATGACCTAATATGGGTTCCAAGCATTGAAATCAATTGGCTTTATTTGGACCATTGGATGGCTCTTTAGATAATGGATCTAGACCATTGGTCAGTGGCTCGATCTGACCATTGGATGGCTCTGGATGAAGAACCTACACTATTGGTTAGCACCTAAATCTGACCATTAGTTGGTGCCTGAATCTAGACCATTGGTGATGGCACCTTACTTCTGGACCATTGGATGACGCCTTAATCTGTACCATTGGATTATCATGAAATAAGTGTGAGATGAGGTTATCACATGAGATGGCTGATGGTGCATAAATAAGGCTTATTGGATAAGTTTTTTAAGCGAATATATCTTTCGCTCTCTCTTAGATGCTCCCCCTCCCCTTAGCGCCTAAGTCCAGATCATTGGAGATCGGAGAGAGCCAAGGACCAAGGCGTGGGAGAGCTTTGGTGAGGCTGAGTGGTGCGTGTGCTGTGGGGATTCCATCGAGGGAAACTTGTAATCGGCCAAGGAGAGAAGCGACTCTTGTGGAGAGGATCCGTGGGATTCTTGAGGGAGCCGTATGCCTTCTTGGAAGCAGGTAGCTGTAATCCAAGTGTGTTGGAATGAAAGCCTTGTCCCTTTCCATTGTATGAGCCATTAAGGTGTGTGTAGAGGCCGAGCCTTGTGGAAGAATGCTAGGTGGGCGCAGCCCAGTTAGGCCGCAAGGAGATCAATAAAAAGGAGCTGGTCCTAGAGCCAGAAATAGGGGGTTCTTGGACATGGCTCAAAGAGGTTTGGAAGCGCCACTGATGGAAGGCTGGCTAAGGCATGCGCAGCCTTAGCGTCGCACTCCCTTGGAAGACCACTTTGAGGCAAAAAGTGGAAAAATTTTCGCTGTGAATTGCGCTACCCTTAAGATACGCCTCATCATGATGAGGCATATGGATGGGATGCATCGATGCATCCCTCCGCCTCTTATAAATAGGAGTGCATCCTGGGGTTCAGGATAATAGAATCCATTAGAGAGAAATCAACTTCCTTTCTCTCTTATCTTATTTCTCTTATATGTTTGTCTTAGTTTAAGACAAGAAGGTCTTCTTTAGGATAAACGGTTGTCTTGTCCTAAACCAAGACAAGGAGGTCTTTTTTAGACAAGAGGCTTTGAAGGTTTTTGTAAGAGAAAGAAATTAGAAGGGAAAGAAAGCAAGCCAATCAATTCTTTGAAAGAATTAAGCATGAAGGATCAAAGTTTTGAAGGAGCTGGAGTCTTGAACCCAGTTCTTGCATGGATCAACGTTGAGGATGAACACTTCGGCCTTATGGATATTCCAACATATTGAATTTAGTGTTACAGGTACCTTCTTACCCTGCATTTACTATTTATTCATTTGATTATTCATTAAGAAGATTTTAGCTACTAAGGGTTTCATATAAATAGATCTCATTAAGAAATTTATGAAATTCATGCGCTTTCACTGCACTCTTAGGCATGCTCAGAAACCCTAACAATTAGTACCAAGGACTGATCCATCCTTATGAAACTCAAATGTTTCTTGTCATCATTAGATCCAGAATCCCGCAGATTGTCACCACCCTTAGCTTTTTAACGTGGTCAATGTATCACAAATGATCCAACCACATTGGTCAACTCATCTGAACATAAATGATTTACAATCCATTCACTCCATTGTGATTGGTTTCCATTGCTTGATTAACTCAAGTTGCCATTGTTTCTCGATCATTTCTTAATTTGGTTGGAGTCATAGACTTCCTCTTAAAGACAAATATACCATTTCACTTTTCACAACATGTAATGGCCATGCTTCTCTTTCCTTCCAATCTCACTCATATTATTCCTCCTCCCCTGCCAACTTGCAGGAAATCAACATTGCATGTTGTAATGGGTGATTGTTAGCAACCAGTATATCATAATGTGTTATAACAGGTGCGTGCACATATATTATCTAGACAATTTCCAACTGTAACTAAATTTCTTTAGTCTGGGTTTTGTGACTATTTGCAGCATGATGTCAACCCACCCATACATTTTGCCTGGCTTAGTCTAGTTGGCGGCTAAGAGGAATAAATCAATTCATAAAATTATATTAGGCAATGCTCTTCTCAAGTAGATGAACCCGATATGAAGGTTAGCACTTCATTATATTAAAGAAAATGAAAATAACCAGACAATGATGGAAAAAGGGGGAAAAAAAGAGGAGGGTGTGAGACATACTCAGATGATAGAAATCTCTCAAACAAAGCTTTGATGAGGTCAAGACCTAGTCTGACTCTACGCAAATTACGAGAATGGCTTCCATGCTTTCTAACGATATCATGTTCGACATCATGGTCTAGGATATTATTTAATGTATCATAAGTCTTTGATGCTTCAATTAGGTCATTAACCTGCACAAATTAAACAGAACAAAAACATCAGTTTGAATATCTGATCTCAAAGTTGAACATCATTGAGTACAACAGAGAGAATGAAGAACCAAATTTCACACATAACAGTGGATCTAATTACTTCAATCTTTACATGGACATACCGCTGCATTTGCTGCATTAGAGATTATGTTAAGTAATTGGTACTTGTATGATAAATCAATGCTTAGATTCATAAATATTTCAACAAAAAGTAGGAGTGGTCTAATATCTGCCATTATCATTTTTTTCTTCAATAATAATCAAACCAATGGCTTACAATGCACCAATGGACAGATCCATGTCATGTCTAAGATCATTATACCATTATTGATGAAGAGAAGAAGGTTATAACTGCTCCTCAATCGGTTCATCATCATTCTGTCCTCAATTGGTGCAATTCCTATCCTACTTCTAAGATGGGCATTCACTTACCTTGCTAGTAACTACTACTAGCACATGTCTATCATTTCATCCTCCCAAAAGAATTCACTATGACATTTGTTATTTAAAGTTCCAACCAAGCCCGGATTTTTTCCCGGTTTACCAAATTTTGTTGCACAATAGCTTGCAATCCCTAGACTAGTCAACAAATGACACCAGAGCTAATGCACAACACGGAACTAGGCCAAAACCCAAAGGTGAGACAGTAGAGTTCCTGTCAAAATTTTAGTCTTCTTCCCTTTTATTTTCTTCACACGATAGCACCACATAAACTCTTTACAATTCAAAAAAAATGGAATTTTTTCATCACTAATACCAACGGAACAAAATAATTTCACAAAACGAACAAAAATTGTTAACAAATAATGAAGGATAAAAAGGAAAAAACAGAGAGAGAGAGCAAGAAAGAATCGACCTTGGAGACGTACTCCATTTCGGCGAACTTGAAGGCAAAGCCGAGGTAACCGAAGAGGACGGAGACGAGGGAGCAAGCGTCGGAGAAGGCGGCGACCTTGAGGTCCACGGAGCTGGCCTCCAGCGACCTCGCCAGCTCCTCGAAGGCCTCTGCCACGGCCGCGAGGGGAGTCCCCGAGTCGGTATCCTTGAAGGAGCAATCGGTGTCGGTCTCGGTGAACGACCGGAAAGGCGTCGATGAACAAGGCTCCATCCTTCCCCCATCATCGTATCTCGCACCGAAATCTTCCTTGGGGTGGACGGGGAGAAGGCCGAATTCGGATTTCTGCGGGATGGGCGGGGGAGGGGAGGAGAAAAGAGGATATTGGATCAAAATTTTCCTTTTGGAGCTCTCGGCGACGGTGGGAAAACAAGGGAAGGCGTCCATAGGCTTAAACAACGAGGTTGGTCCATGGCGCTCGCGGCCGCGGCTTTTCCTGCGGAAGCGGTTGACCTGAGAAATTTGCCGTACGTACTTTCCTCTCCGCTTCCAGGGAAGGAAATCAACGCTGACAAGTAATTGGCCGGATTGGGAACTAATGTGAGACACGCCATCTCTTTTAATTAATATTCAGTAGATTTCGCGAGATCTATCAGACGAGTAAACGAAAGTGCTCCTTCCTTCGTGTCCAAACCATTCTTCATTTTCATTTGAGATCCGTGCAGTAAATAACTGACTAAATTTGAAGCGTTTTAATAAGAACCATACAATGGACGATTTAAATTTATTATCAACAAAATGCTCATTTAAATATATTTTTATTAATTTTGTAATCATAATCATAATTATCTAAATTGCAAGTCAACACTTTCATTAGTTTTACTTTTTAGATATAGATGAGAAGTTCATTGCATTGACATATGTGTATATGACAAAAATGCTAGAGACATTTTTGATTTCTGACCGGCTAACTATCACATTTGAAAAAAGATAAACCGCCATGCCTTGATCGGACCAAACTACTCTTATACCTTGGTAGGATCGAGCTATCTTTATGTCTTGGCAGGATCGGCTACTATGGCGCCTCGGAAGGATCGAGCTATCTTTATGCTAGGATCAAGCTATCTTCATGTCTCGCAAGGCCAAGCTATCACGGTGCCTCGGAAGACCAAGCCATCCCTATGCTTTACAGGACCGAAGAACCTCTTTCTCGGCTCAGCCCCCTCATTACATGACATTATGCCAAGGATTCAGAAGATAAATAGCTCCAATCACTCAAATCTCAAAGCAATCTTCCTGAAATAGGAACAAGGAGCCGAACATGACCCTCTGATCGCAATTAATGAAAATTCAAATCCCTAATTATTTGGTGGGATTCCAATCACATCGGCTCTCGGCATCCCCAAGATGGAAATAAGAACCAAATATGGCCTAACGCCTATGAATAATCAAATCCTGAAGCGCCAACCAGCCTCCTTGACCGTCGATCCTTGTAACTAACCGGATTCAAATCATGCCGGTCCCATAACTAATTAGATTCGAATCATACCGGCTTTCAACTTCCTAAGACACGCCCGGGAAGTTAGGTAATAACTCATCCTGTGGCCTATAAATATCAAGCCCCAAGGCCTCTTCAGGTATGCTTAATCTTAACTCAAAAAGCTCAAACAGAGGCCATAGCTCTCGGAAGGCCATTCCTGAGAGAACTTTCTGCAGGAACCTTCTCCTCATATCTGTTTGCTGAGAATGCCATTGACTTGGGCGTCAGAGGGTCTTCCGCATGGACCACCCCCTGTGTTTCCTGCATGAGGATTGTCTTGCAGGTTCGCTTGGATGGGAGATTGTGATCCGGATCTGACCTGAGCCGCACTCAAGTCGGAGAATGAAATTTCACAACAACAAATTGATGCCAGAGGAAGGGCCTCAAGTCATGTTAAAACTTATAATCAAGGAGATAAGGTTCTTAACAAGAAGAACAAACTCTCAATGGCCAACCGTAAGAGAGCAACCTCAGATGCTCAGGATCAGGCCACCTCCCAGAGGCCTCATCCCGTGAACAATGTGGAGCCCTTGCAGCCACAACCTATCGAGGTTCCTCCACTGCCAGCAACCCTGGTTACCTAGGATCAGTTTGCCATACTGGTCCAGCAAGTCCAAGCTCTGACTCAATTGGTGCAAGGGCTCTACAGAGTCCCTCTTCCAACTGTACCCGCTCCACAGCTTTCTAACGAAAATGTTGCCCCTGTTTTGCCGACGATTCCTTCTTCCAGTCCACTCGAGGCCATGAGCCACCTTCAGCAGCCCAATCATAAAGGGGCCACACTGGCACCATAGAAAGCCGATGATAAGGGCCCACTTAGATCTCGTCAGGCTCGCTCTTTATCTTTGGTGTTCTCCCGCTATGACTCAACACGCGACCATGATCTCCCGTCCTGTCTCTCCTACTACTCGAGATGAAGGAGTACAGCGATAACTCTGGAAGATGCGCTAGGAGTGGCGTCAGGAGATAGATGCTGTCAAGCAGGCTCCCTGTCTTCAACCAAAGACAAAACATGGTATACCCTTCACTGAGGAGATTATACAGGAGGTGATCCCTCCCCATGTCAAGCTCCCTACCATCGAGCCGTATCACGGGTCTGTCAACCCGGATGATCATCTAAGCAGTTTTCAGTCCATCATGATGTTCCACAAAGCTTCAGATGCAATTCTATATCGAGCCTTCCCCTCTACTCTCAGGGGATCAGCAAGAACATGGTTCAATGGTCTGAAACCAAGTTCATCAGTTCCTTCGATAAACTGAACCGTTCGTTCATCAGTCAGTTCGTTAGTAGCTGTCGCCACAGAAAAAGATTTGACTCTCTCTCCGAAGTAAAGCAATGACAGGGGAAGTCTTTGAGAAGTTTTCTTGGCCACTTCAATACAACCATATTGGAAGTGGACCACCTCAACCATGAGGTGGCTATATCCGCTCTAACGGGTGGAGTATCGAAGGAGGGGGACTTTTATTTAGCAATGGAGGTCAACTATCTGAAGAACTTCTCTGACATGATGGCCCTGGTAGACAAATATGACAGGATCGAAGAGTCAAGAAGGTTGGCCCAAGCCGAGCAATCCAAGAAGAAGGAGAAAAAAGGCTCGAAGAAGAATTGGTCCTCTCGCCTTGCAAGCCCGCCTCCCACTAGAGAGCTCCTCCTCCATCGCTAAGAGATTGCACCAGAAGCTCGGCGCAGAGGTTCAATTGGTTCACTTTGCTTACTGCACTATGAGCGTAGATCTTGATAGAGATCAAGCGGCAACTACCTCGGCTACTGCCCCTTCGAGGAAACATTGCTCAGAGGGACATGATGAAGTACTATCGGTATCACCGAGACTACGGGCACGATACAGAGGAGTGTTGGCAGCTTCGGAACAAAATTGAACAACTTATCCACTAAGGGAGGCTAGATCGATTCAAAAGGGCTCCCAAGCCAAACAATGGAGGAAATCACCAACCCAAGCCTCACCAGCCACCTCCACCGAACCCACAAGCTGTTGGCAATGTCAATATAATTGCTATGATCGGCTCTTCTCCAAGCCAGCCAAATAAAACAGAAAATCCACTGAAAAGGACTCGGTCCGAGGGCCTCTCTTTTTCAGATGAAGACCTCCGAGGGATACAGTATCTACATGATGATGCTTTAGTTGTATCTCTTAACATGAACAATTACGATGTACACTGAATTTTGGTTGATAGTGGAAGCTCTGTTAATGTTTTATATTTTGATGCTTTTTGAAGATGAATCTACGAATGAAAGATCTCCGAGCCGTAGACTCCACCCTAATAAGGTTCACCGGCAACACTATCACCCCTGAGGGAGTCATCACATTGATGGTTTGAGCGGGTACCTGGCCTAGTGTAGCAACCATTTATGTGGACTTTTTGGTGACTAAGCTTTGATCGCCCTATAATGTATTCCTCGGCAGGCCCGAATAGATGTCCCTTAGGGCCATAATATCCATTCCTCATCTTGCTATAAAGTTTCCTATAGAATGGGGAGTGTGGATAGTTCGAGAAAACCAAGCTGTGGCACGATACTATTTTGTCGCTGACCTACAGTCCATAAGACTCGAGGTCAATGGGCTTGATGCTTGGGAGGACTTTGCCAAGCAATGAGAAGAACCAGTTGAGGAACTCGAAGAAGTACCACTTGACGAGGCTTGGCCAGACCGAACCATAAAGGTTGGATCATAGCTGGAAGGAAAGCCTCGGTAAGACTTAATCAAATTTCTCCAAAGAAATGCCGATGTATTCGTCTGGTCAGCCTCAGATATGCTAGGAATTGGCCTGGATGTTCTTGTCCATTGCCTTAATGTAGACGAGATGTTTCAGCCAGTTAAACAAAAGAAGAGAAGCTTCGCTTCTGAGCATTAAAAGGCCATCGAGGAAGAAGTTGACAAGCTCCTTAAGGCAAATTTCATTCGGGAGGTAAACTATCCCAACTGGCTGGCGAATGTTATTATAGTAAAGAAGTTGAACGGTAAGTGAAGGATCTGCATTGACTTCACGAACCTCAACAAAATCTGCTCGAAGGATAGTTTTCCTCTATCGAAGATCGATCAACTTGTGGATGCTACCTCGAGCCATCAGATGCTGGCCTTCATGGATGGTTATTCAGGCTATAATCAGATTCGGATGGTGCTTGAAGATGAAGAAAAGACTGCCTTTATCACTGATCGATGCATATATTGTTATCGAGTTATTCATTTCAGTTTGAAGAATGCTGGAGCAACCTATCAAAGGCTGTCCAACAAAGTCTTTAAAGAACAGATTGATCAAAACATGAAAGTTTATGTTGATGATATGTTGGTTAAAAGCAAGAAAACATCCTAGCACATCAACGACCTCATAGAGAGCTTTACAATGCTAAGAAGATATTATATAAAGCTGAATCTAACCAAATGTGCCTTCAGAGTTAACTCTGAAAAGTTCTTGGGCTTCATGGTCTCTCAAAGGAGCATCGAAGGAAACCCTCAGAAGATTCAAACTCTTCAAGAAATGACGCCTCCCAGATCGGTCAAAGAGGTACAATGCATCACCAAAAGGATAGCGACACTCAATCGCTTCATTGCTCGGTCGACCAAGAAATATCTTTCCTTTTTCAAGGCACTTCGATTGGCTATGAATTTTCAATAAAATTCAGACTGTCAGAAATCCTTTGAGAACCTCAAAAGGTACCTCGGCTCACCATCGCTCCTCAATAGCCCAAAGCTTGAAGAAGTCCTATATCTATACCTAGCAGTCTTAGAGAGTGTCATTGGCTCTATGCTGGTTCGAGAAGAAAATAAACTTCAAAGACCAGTCTATTATGTCAGCAAATTGCTCCATGATGCCAAAACAAGATACACTCGGATCGAAAAAATGGTATTGCAGCTTTGATAACATCCGCTCGGAAGCTGTGTCCATATTTCCAAGCACATGCTGTGGTGGTCCTAACCGACCAACCTATTAAGTTGGTTCTTCACCATCCAAAAGTGTCAGGGAGGATGACAAAATGGGATGTTGAGCTGAGCGAACATGACGTTCGGTATCAGCCTCGTCTTACCATCAATGAACTTAAATTTTACAATCTCTGGATGATTTTCATACATTTTATGTTTGGTTGGTTCATTAGACAAAATGACTTTCAAGTTTAATTATATTTGCATTATCTTGAACTAGATTCAATTATCATACAAATCCCTACTTAAACTCTATGTTGCTTTGAACATTTCCTGGAAGTCATTCTTTTCTTCTTGGCATTAAACGACCGAATTTCTTAAGGCTTCATTACTTTCTAGTGTTCAAACTTGGCTTGATGGTTTTTATATTAGAATGCAAATTTCATTTTGCTTTCGGATTGGTTCCCTGGCACTTCAAAATTGGCTTCCTGGTGCTTATTTTTGACATACCTATTTTTGTGTTGGAATGCCAATTTCACTTGGCTTTCAGATGTGGCTTCTTGGCTCTTATTTATGGGTTGCTGATTATTGAAATTAGCATACCGATTTTGCAAAGTCTTGGTTTGGATTTCCCTGCAGTTCCCATGTTCTAAAATTGGCTTGCCGGATTTGGACTTGGGCTTGCCGAATTTTTAATGCGTTCGGTTGGAAGTTCCCATGTTCTAAAATTGGCTTGCTAGATTTGGATTTGGGCTACCGGATTTCTAATACTCTCGGCTGGTAGCTCCTGTATTCAAAAATTAGAATGCCAATTGGGTTTGTTGGCTTGCCGGTTTTTCAATTCCCTCAACTGGCACTTTTGCTTGGTTTCTTGTATCAAAAAGTAGGCTGCCAATTCTTCTCTTGGTCTGCCGGATTTCAAAAGTAGGCTATCGATTTTGTGAATTGGAATGCCACTTTTTACCCAGCTTGCTATTTTATGGCTTTGGGATGCTATATTTCAATTGATGCTTGGACGGTTCTTGGCTGGTTTTTGTTCCAAGTTTTGATTTATCAAATCTATTATTGGAGCTTCTAATTCTCTTCACTTGGGCATCTAATCTCTGGAGTTAGGCAACTAGATCTTAATTTTGGATGACTGAACTCCTTAGCTAAGCTTGCGAAATATTGTTGCTCTCTCTCTCTTCTCTATTTCACAACGTTCATGTAACAGCTATATTTTTTCTGAGTTAGTTATAAATAGTGATGTTGAACAATGATTCCTTGTGGGTGAATAGTGAATGTGGGAAAAGAAAAGAGAAAAATATCAGTGAAAATATTGTGAGAAATATCATTTGAAAGAAAGATTTATTAGAGGTGTATTGGAGTGTTGCATTGATTGTTTTAAGCCATCGGAGTTCATTCATTGCTGACTTTTGAAGTGGTATTAAAGCTCCAACAACCCTCTTTGAAGAGCATTCAAAGCATCCATGAAGGCTTCTCTTTTGCTGTTGCACCATTAAAGAAAGAAGCTACTTCGGGTTGAGCTCTTCAAGTTGCTAAGTATATTTTATTGTTCATCTGCTCATTTATTAGGAGCATCTTATATTAAACACTCTATTCCTTGTGCTTTGATTAGTTTCACAGTTGTGAAACGTGGTTGGGTAGAGGTCTATCCAGAGGTGTATTTGTAAGGCTCGCTTATGCCCTGAAACAAGCTTGCTAGCCAGGTAGGCTAGTGGTGTTTAGTGGATTCCTAAGAGGTGCTTGAGGTATGGACATAGGTGCCAGGTTTGGCGCCGAACTGCATTAAATCTTGTTGTATTTGTGTGATATTTTCTATGATTGCTCACATATTAGTTTCACTACACTACACATTGCTTATTTGTGAAAGAAATATAAGAGCACATACTTGATAGTTAATTAAATTTTTAAGAAATCCAATTCACCCCCTTCTTGGGTTGCTACATCTGGGCAACAAATGGTATCAGAGTAGGTGCTCTTATTGTTAAGCCTTAAAAAGCTTAGAGCAAAAGATTATGTCAACCTTGGCCACCTTTATTGAATGACATAAATTATGGATATTGAAAAGTTAGGATAAAAATTTTTATCCAAGCACTTGACTATGACCTATGGAGTACCATAGTAAATGGTCCCTATACACCCACAACTAGATTAAATGGCATGAAAATTTTCAAACTGGAAATGAAATGGGATGAACATGATAAAAAGTTGGCTCAGCTCAATGCTAAGGCCATGAATGTTTTATATTGTTCATTAGAGGCTAATAAATTTAATCGCATATCTACTTGTTTATCTGCTAATGAAATATGGGATATATTAGAAGTTACCCATGAGGGTACCAATCAAGTAATAAATATGCTTGTTCATAGATATAAATTATTTAAGATGAATTCTAGTGAATTAATTTTTGAAATGTTTACTAGATTTATTGACATTATTAATGGGCTTAAAAGCTTTGGTAAATCATATACTAATGCTGATCTTGTGAGGAAGGTATTACAATCTTTGCCTAGGTCTTGAGAGGCCAAAGTTACTGCTATTAAAGAGGCAAAGGATCTAAATGCTTTACCCTTAGAAGAATTGTTGGGATCCCTAATGACTTATGAACTTCAAGTCAAGCAACACACTGATGAGGACGAGTTTAAAAGGAGAAGAACAATGGCTCTTAAAATTTTTGAACAAAAAGAAGAGTCAGATGAATCTGAGGATGAAAGTGATGATGAGGACATGGCCCTCATTACTAGAAAGTTTAAAAGATTTATGAAAAGGAAAAAATTGAAGGAAAAAGAAAACCATTTGTAAAAGAAGAAGGAAATAAAGAGAAAGATAAGATTAATTATATGTTATGAATGTAAGAAGCTGGGATACTTTAAATCAAAATGTTCACAACTTAAGAAAGGTCCCAAGAAATTCAAGAAGGCAATGATGGCTACATGGAGTGATTCTGAAAATTCAAGCTCCGAGGGATATGAAAAGAATGAAGTAGCTAATCTTTGCTTCATGGCAGACGAGGAGGTAAGTCCAAGTTTCCTTAATGACTTTTCATTTGAAGAATTGCATGGTGCTTTTTATGAGTTAGTTGATGATTTTTCTAACCTTAGTTTAAAAATAAAGATTTAAAAATCAAATGCAAAAACTGATTTTGAAAAATGATAAATATATTAAAAAAATAAATCTTTGAAAAATGAAAACAAAGATTTGAAAACTGAAGTTGATAGACTTAAACCTATAGTAGATAAATTTACTTTGAGTTCTTTAAAACTAAACATGATTATGGATAGCCAAAAAGCTGTTTTTCATAGAGCAGTATTAGGCTACAATCCTCTTAGAAAACAAAAGTCTTTGAAAAATATTTTCGTACATGCTGATCAATATGCTAATGTTACATATTTTAAATATGGTTTAAAAAGACATAAGTCCTATGCATGTAGTAGTATTAAAAAGGTTTGGATTCCAAAAGGAACCATGTTAACTAACCCCAAAGGACCCAAGAAAGCTTGTGTACCTAAGAGTAAGACATGACATTTTGTTTGTAGGTATGTCTTTCAACTCATGGATCTAAACGAAAATGGTATCTTGATAGCGGGTGTTCGAGGCGCATAATGGGTGATGAATCACAGTTCATCACTTTGAAAACTAAAGATGGAGGTATTATCACCTTTGGAGATAATGGCCAAGGTAAAATCATTGGCATTGATAAAATTGGCGTCACACCTCATACATATATTGATAATGTCTTGTTAGTTAGTGGTTTAAAGCATAACTTATTAAGTATTAGTCAATTATGTAACAAAGGTTTTAAAGTGATTTTTGAATCGTCTGTTTGTATTGTTTCAAATCCTGCTGACAATTGTATGAAATTTATTGGTCATAGGCATGGGAATGTTTATACCGTTGATTTGCATGATTTAAATGACCATGATTTTGATTGTCTAGTTGCTATGAATGCTAAAATTGATGAATCTAGTTGGTTATGGCATCGTAAACTTGCGCATGTTAGCATGGATCTTCTTTCAAAATTATTTAAAAAGGATTTAGTCAAAGGATTATCAAAATTGAATTTTAAAAAATATAAGATTTGTGATGCATGTCAACTGAGAAAACAAACTAGAATTTTATTTAAATCAAAGAAGGTGATTTCAACTACTAGGCTATTGGAATATTGCATATGGATTTATTTTGACCGACTAGAACTACAAGTTTAAGAGGCAAGCGTTATGGTTTTGTAATTATCGATGATTTCTCTCAATTTACTTGGGTTTTATTTTTAGCTAGAAAAGATGAAGCCTTTTCTGTATTTCAAAATTTATTCAAAAATATTACAAATGAAAAGGGAGTTTTGGTTTTATCAATTCAAAGTGATCATGGAAAAGAATTTAAAAATTATTTCTTTAAAAGTTTGTGTAACGAGCATGGCATTAATCATAATTTTTTTGTACCTAGACACCTCAACAAAATGGGGGTGGTAGAAAAAAAAATTAAACTTTAGAAGAAATGGCCCGTACCATATTGTGTGAGAGCAATCTCCCAAAGTATTTTTGGGCAGAAGCAATCAACATCTCATGTTACATTTTAAACCGAGCTTTGATTAGACCTATTTTGAAAAAGTCCCCTTATGAACTTTATAAAAATAGAAAACCAAATATTGCATATTTTTGTATTTTTGGATAACGATGTTTTATCTTGAATAATGAAAAACCAAATCTTGATAAGTTTGAAGCGAAATCTGATGAAGGCATTTTTCTTAGTTACTCTTCTTTTGTAGAGCTTATAGAGTTTTCAATAAAAATACCTTAGTGGTTAAAGAATCAATTCATGTCGCTTTGATGAAACTAATGATCTTCCAACAAGGGAGAGGAAGGCTATTGATGATGTAGAAAAAATTAAAAATCAAGTGAAGGAACTCACTTTGGAAGAAAAATAGGACTCAATTCTTCAAACCAATCAAGAAAAGGTAAATCACAAAGAATCTTAAGGTAATTATGACCTAGAAAGAGGTTGGAGGTATATACATAATCATCCAAAGGAATTTATTATTGGTGATCTCTTGCATAGTGTTAAAATTAGATTTTCATTTAGAGATACTTATAATAACTTAGCATTTGTTTCTCATATTGAACCTAAATGTTTTGATGATGCTAAGGACGACATAGAATGGATAAATGCTATGCATGATGAATTGAACCAGTTTGAGAGGAATAATGTATGGACATTAGTAGATAGACCCTCACGATTATCCAATTATTGGGACTAAATGGGTATTTAGAAACAAGTTGGATGAACATGTTAATATAGTTAGAAACAAAGCAAGACTAGTAGCTAAAGGTTATTGTCAGGAAAATGAAATTAATTTTGATGAAACTTATGCTCCTGTTGCTAGACTAAAAGCTATTAGATTGTCACTTGCTTTTGCATGCTTCATGAATTTCAAGTTATATTAAATGGATGTTAAGAGTACTTTCCTAAATGGGTATATTTCCGGGCAAGTGTTTGTTGAACAACCACCAAGATTTGAGAACCACTTGTTTCCAAACCATATTTTTAAATTGAATAAAGTATTGTATGGTTTGAAGCAAGCTCCTTGAGCATGGTATGATCGATTAAGCAAATTCTTGATTAGCAATAATTTCATTAGAGAAAATATTAATACAACACTTTTTATTAAAAGAAAAAATGATGATATATTTATTGTTCAAATTTGTGTTGATAACATCATTTTCGGTGCTACTAACGAAATATTATGTCAAGCCTTTGCAAAGCTAATGCAGAGTGAGTTTGAGATGAGCATGATGGGAGACTTAAATTATTTTTTTGGACTACAAATCAAGCAAAGTGATGATAGAATCTTCATTTGCCAAAGTAAATATATCAAAGAAATGTTAAAGAAATTTGGCAAGAGACTTCCAAGTATATCGGTATACCTATAAGCTCCTCTTATATTAATGGTCCATGGTCTACTATCGATAACATTTTCATTAAATATCTAGAACAATGGCCATTGAGGATCATAAATACGTACATGGGCTATTTTGTGAATGTTTATAAGTTTTAAATTGAACGATTAGATTCTTCAAGAGGCATGCAAAATTGGGACATGTGCGTTAAAGGAGAAAATATTGGAGCAAATATGCAAGATTATTATAAAATGTTAGTGGAACTGGTCGAAGTTGAAATCTAGGTTGACCTACCATCTTTTTTCATTTCAAATGGTTTGATCTAATAATAAATGTGGGGACAAGGGTTCAAAATGAATATAATTTAGTTGAAGTGAACGATAAACAAAGATTGTAAAAATATGAACCATTTATTATTGTTGGGAATTGTATCCTAAAGCCAATCATTTGATGATTGAGCTAATGTAAATATCATATAAATTGATATATTAATAAAAGTTATTTGGCAGTTTATTCATTACAAGAACATCTTCTTAAAACTCCTAATAGTAATGAAGCCCTCGAAATCTTCTTTCATGATAAAGGAGGATTTATCTTTGAAGGTCCTTAAAAGAGTTCGCGACCAAATGATATACTATGACAGGGCCATAGTACTATCAATTATAGGATGTTGTATTTCATATTTATTGGTTGTCCTCTTAACCAAGGAGTGTAGAGACACTGGTATGACGTACATGTGAAAGTGTAGGAATACATTTCACCGAACGTGACTCATTTTTGGATACTCTGCTGTCAAGAGTTAATCCAAGAAGATATGGGTATAAGTATCCTTTAGACCTAAATATCACAACCGGTGACTTGCAAGCAACTCATTGTACTTAGGTGCCGGACCATCTAGATTTCTAATCCAGCTACGAAAGGTTACTGGGTGCAGTCAAGTACTTGTGGTAGTCAGTTGTGGATCAAGATGGAATTTGACCTATCCCGTTAAAAGGAGAAATGCTTGTGTTTCAATTTAGAAAGACCTTGGCCAAGGCACTTCATGTGAAGGTCACATGATCACTAAAGTTGAAATCACTATATGGATTTGCTGTTTAGAGTTGACAGGCTCTTAAGCCATCCTTAGCATTTGTGGTCAAAAGGATGAATTATACAGTAACTGTTTCTTAGGGTTCTTGGAGTTTGCTCGGCAACTCTTCGATCTATCCGGACGTCGGGTTCCATTGCTAGATGGGCACATCGATTAGTATAGAAAGTTATTCCTATGCTACCGGCTTAGGTTCGAACCTAGAGTGTCACACGCATAGAAGTTTCCTAAAATGATCTATTTGCTGATCAACGATTGAGAATCATATATGATTTAATTAATCAATTTGATTGATTGAATTATCTCAATTGGGTTAAGTATAAGTGAATAAGATTCAATTTGGTTTAAGTCTATTAAAAGGACTAGTCAATTTTAAATATTGATATGAAATTAGACTTGATTTGGATTTAAATAGATTAAGGACTAGCCAAATTTGATTTGGGCTAGGACCATGATCTATGTAGGTTCAGTCTAATAAATTCAGATCAACTTAAACCAAAATCTGAACCCAAACCTCTCGCATAAGTATCTTACATGATGAGATAACTAAAATCTGAGAGATTAACTTCACATGTAGAATTTAATGTATAACATTAATCTTCTCCAAATGGTTCTGTTGGAATTCTAAAGTGTTAGAATTCATATGGAATAAATGTGCCTCTTTGAGTCAACCAGGCAATGGAATTCTAAGTGTTAGAATTCACATCTCTTTCGTTTTCACCGAACATCAGAATTAACCAAATGCTGCGTCTCTTTGGTTTTCACCAAACGACGGAATTCTAAGTGTTAGAATTCAATGGGCTGACTAAAATGAAACTATAAATTAGAGGACATCCCTCACCAGATTACAACAACGAAATGTTATGGATTGAATTTCTAAAGAGTTAGAATAGAAAATCCTAGTATAATTCTGGTGTCACCGAAAGTTTGGTGGATCTTGGCAGAAGATTCAAGTGGGAGGATTCAAGATTAGCAAAGTTGTTTTTTCACGAGCTAGCACTCTCGAAAATCCGATCATTCAGGGCTTTGCGTGGACGATACTAAAGGCTGGACGATTGAACGGCTGCATAGCACAAAAGGATTTACCAATTGCCCTTAAGGTAAGTGATATGATCCCTAGATCTTAAGGCATGCTTCAAGACAAGAAATATGACTTCTTACCTTAAAGATCAATATATGATCTTGATGATTTTATTTATATGCATATTTTAGATCAAACGATCCTATATATAAGGCAAAGATATGATCTTGATGAATGTTAGATAGATTAATATTTAATCTTTAAAATTTCGCATTGATAATTGTTATCAAATTATTAAATATGCATGCCTCGGAGTTTATTTCTCCCTTCAAGTAGTATCAGAGCCATGGTTTCGTCTTGATCTAATTTATTGCATGTAAATTAATGCTCCTATTAATTTTGTAATCAAAGCTAAAACTGATCACCAGGCTATTCGGTCACATATGGATTAAAAATTCAAATTATCCATTCAACGAGGTATTCTGTGACATATTGCTGTGACGTTATGGTTCTTTTATTATTGATGCTTAGTCAAAAGATAATTTAAATTGATCTTTGGCATCAAAACATAGATTACACTCACTTTCAAAAGATGTTTTATATTTGATATGTATTGATGTTGTATAAAAGCATGATATTTGCATGTTTTGTATAAAAACATAGATATGGGATATGATAGCTTGTTGTCTATGTTATGAAATAGATAAATATTTATGAGAGTCTTATTTAAATGTCAAATATTTAATCATAATCTTTTTAGATATGATCTAAATAAATGAATTATGAGTAGTTAAATAATGCAACTGATGCATGATTCGAAATATATGACATGAAATATATTTAATTTTATGGGTTAGCTAAATCTGGTCCATAAAGGATTAGACCCTAAGGTTTAAATCAAATGGACTATAAGAGTATTTGATCAAATCTAAATTAATTAGATTAGGTTAAGGATGCTCTAAATCAAACAATAGTTGTAGTTGATCATGTCCATATTTTTGATTAAACCAAATGGATGTAGATTAGGCTCCGTGGTTGAGCATGAATCTCTTAGATGGTCAAATCAAAATTGGTTAACCATATGATGTCAAGGTGAGTTGGCAAGTTGCTCTAGGATCAACGATCGAATGGTTTTTAATTGGGAGCTACTCGTATTGATGCATCTTTAACGAGTTAATGGCATATCCCTCCCATCGATCTCACTTACCTGGTCAATATGGTGAACCATTTATGATTCATATCATTTACCTGATTCGGGTTGACCCATGCCTGTAAGGAAATCAGTTTGACTGATTTAGGTGCCATTTAACCCGACTTAATCTTGTTTCATTATACCGATTTTATAGATTTAGTGGGAGAACTTGATTAGTCAATTTATCTTTAGATTATTAAATCCTCTAAAATTATTAGGTCCTTAAAATGAAATAGTTATATGATAACTAGATCATATCCTCCCATTAAGTGGGTGATAATGAGTCTGATATCTTGATAATCATTGGAGGCACTCCATGCCTGGTGCTTGTCAACCATCGGAATTATCATTCATTATATGATAAGTCAGCGTAACTATTAAATAGACAGTCAGGTAGGCCGAGCTTCACTCGGACTTGGTTGTCTATTGATAGGTTACACTGATTATATCATTTAATGGTTGGACCTAACCAGAATTTTTAGTGGAGGCACTCCATGCCTGTTGAAGAGGTACATGGGGCAAAACTGGACACTAAGAATTATTTTGGAAAACAATTGGTTTTGAACCTACTCTTAAATGCATATGGGTTGGCCAAGCTTCACTTGGGCCTGTATGTAGTCTATATAGATCTTAGTGCCCACTAAAGAATTAAGAATAATTCTTCAAATTGGGGTGTAGAGGCTGCCAATTTGAACAAAATAGTGGAAGAATCTTTAGACTAAAGTCCAAGTCTTTAGACTGAATCAATTTATATACTACTAAACTTTAGTTTTTCCTTATGCAGAAAATGGCCACTAATTTATTATTAAGGTCCCTATTGGATAGTGACAAGTTGAATGGTTTAAATTTCAATAGCTGGTTTAGAAAACTTAAGATCGTCCTTGAGCATGAGAGGATTCTATATATTCTGAATAATTCTGCACCAAAGATACCTGATGCAAACACCCAAAGTTCTGAGAAAGATACTTATCAGAAGTAGCTCAGTGATAGAACTAGCATGCGTTGCATCATGCTAGCAGCAATGAACGATGAATTCGGTCGCCGGTTCGAGAATGCTCAACCAGAAGAAATCATTCAAGCATTAAATGAATCTTTCGGCACACCTGTCGACGTTGAAAGGCACAAGACTAGTTGTGCTATTTTAATGCTCGAATGAGGGATGGATCTCCTGTCACTAATCATGTATTGTACATGATCGAGAAGATAAAACTTCTAAGCAAGCTCGGCTTTCCCCTACATAAGCAGTTGGGAAAAGATATGATCCTAAATTCCTTGCCTTCATCCTTCAAACCTTTCTTTACTCATTTTCGAATGACAAAGCCTGTAGTCAACTACCATGGTTTGTTGGGGTTATTACAGAACTTTGAGAAGGACAACCAGCTCTCTAAGGGTTTGGTTAATGTGGTTGAAGGATCTAAGGTAGGGCGTTAATCCTTTGGGAAAGGGAAGAAGAAAAAGAATAAGAAAAATGTGCAACATGCTAGGACATCTATAAGAAGTCAGATGCAGAAGAAGAAAGTTGATAAAAGTTAAGCTGAATGCTTTCATTGCAAGATGCCAGGCACTGGAAGAGGAACTGTCCTCTTTACATTGCCATACTTGATCCAAACAGGCCAAAGAAGAAAAAGGGGCAAGAAGTTGCTCAACAAGATATTTATATGATAACACATTATAATTTTTTTGTATATGATAATCAGACCTGGTATTGGATACCGGGAGTCTTTTTAACATTTAATTCATTGCAGGGACTACAGGTCACTAGAAGATTTGAGGACAATGAAAGATTCCTTAATGTCGGCAATGGAAGATTAGTTTCAGTTCTGGCATTAGGAGTTCTTGAAATAGTTTTCAAGAGAAATGTCATTGTACTAAATGATTATCATTTTTGCCCAACATTCTTATTGAATATAATTTCTGTAGGCCTTCTGGCCCAAAGTCATTATGAAATTTCAATAAAGGATGTTACTTTGAATATCATTATGAATGGAGTCACTGTAATGACTGGGCATTTATCTAATGAGATTATATATTATCACAGCCTGTAAATGTAGTGTACAAATCAAGTAAGCACCCTAGAATAACTGATGTCACAAATATTTATCTTTGGCACCATCGGCTAGGTCATATCAACAAGAACAGATTAAACAGGTTAACCCAGGAGGGCATCTTCGAGTTGATGATTGTGAATCATTAACTATGTGAATCCGATCTTTTTGGTAAAATGACCAAGTCATCTTTTACTGA
The DNA here is from genome assembly GCA_900491605.1 of Calamus simplicifolius. Lineage (NCBI taxonomy): Eukaryota > Viridiplantae > Streptophyta > Magnoliopsida > Arecales > Arecaceae > Calamus > Calamus simplicifolius. Next base: position 689,838 of record UESW01004614.1, on the reverse strand, counting down.
AAAAGATGAAAGAGCCAAAGAGCTATTGGGTCTAGTGCATACTGATGTATGTGGACCAATGAGCACTTATGCTAAAGGTGGATATTACTACTTTATTACTTTTACAGACGACCTTTCTATGTTCGGTTATGTCTATCTTATGCGACATAAATCTGAGTCATTTGAAATATTCAAACTATATCATAAAGAAGTAGAAAAACAAACAGAAAAATGTATTAAGACTCTTCGATCAGATCGAGGTGGAGAATACCTTTCAAATGACTTTATGACATATCTAAGGGAGAATGAGATCTCTCCCAATTGACTCCTCCAGGAACACGCAGCATAACGGTGTGTCGGAAAGAAGGAATCGAACTCTGTTAGACATGGTTCGGTCCATGATGGGTTTTGCAAGCTTGCCAATATCATTTTGGGGATATACATTAGAATCAACTTGTCATATTCTCAATAAGGTTCTAAGTAAGTCTGTTTCTAAAACTCACATGAGTTTGGTATGGACATAAACCAGCTATCACCTATCTGAGAGTCTGGGGGTGTCCGGCTTATGTGAAACGTACAAAATCAGACAAACTTGAATCCAAATCTGGCAAATATTTTTTTATCGGCTATCCAAAAGAAGCCAAAGGATATTACTTCTACAATACTGAAGAACAAAAGTTGTTCATTAGTAATAGAGCAGTTTTTCTTGAAAAGGAGTTCCTTAGGGAAGGAACAAATGGCTCTAATGTTGAATTTGAGGAAGTTCATCAAGTAGAAGGAACAACACAAACCATTGAACCCTTAGAATCTGAGTTGATTAGATCAAACTCAAAACCCATTTTAGATGCACCATTAAGCGATCTGGTAGAGTACCACATCAACCGGATAGATACTTAGGTTTCTTGGTCCAGAACGAGGATCCTATTGAGCTTGATGAGAACAACGAGGATCCGATCACCTATATGGATGCTATGCAAAGGACTGACTTTGATAAATGGCTTGATGCCATGAAATTCAAATTTGATTCCATGAAGAAAAATAATGTATGGACATTAGTTGACCCACCCGAAGGGATAAAACCCATAGGGTGTAAGTGGGTTTTCAAGATAAAAAGAGGCGCAGACGGAAAGGTAGACCTACAAAGCACGTCTGGTTGCCAAGGGGTATCGTCAACGTTATGGTATTGACTATGATGAAACGTTTTCTCCTGTGACAATGCTGAAATCCATTCGGATTATGCTAGCTATAGCAGCACACTTAGATTATGAGATTTGGCAGATGGATGTTAAAACGCTTTTCTAAATGGTAATTTAGAAGAACAGGTGTATATGATAGCCTGAAGGTTTTATATCTGAAGACGAGTCTAAAGTGTGCAGGCTACAGAATTCCATTTATGGACTTAAGCAAGCATCTAGGAGTTGAAACATACGATTTGATAATGTGATCAAATCTTATGGCTTTGTTAAGAATAAAGAAGAACCTTACATTTATAAATGGGCTAACGGTTCTGTTATTGTATTTCTTGTATTATAAGTGGATGATATTCTCTTAATCGGGAATGTCCTACATTACAAGGAATAAAGACATGGTTATCATCACAATTCTCCATGAAAGATCTGGGAGAAGCATCATACATCCTAGGGATGAAGATCTATAGAGATAGATCTAAGAGGATGCTTGGTTTATCCCAATCTACATACATTGACACCGTGCTAAAGAGGTTTAGCATGGAGAATTCAAGAAAGGCTATCTTTCGATAGGCTATGGAATTCATCTTTTAAAAAGGATTGTCCGGCAACTTCTAATGAAAGAGAACGTATGAGTCGAATTCCATATGCTTCGGTAGTGAGATTGATTATGTACACCATGACATGTACAAGACCATATGTGGCATACTCACAAGGAGTAGTGAGTAGATACCAATCTGATCTAGAAGAAAAACATTGGCAAGTTGTTAAGACAATCCTTAAATATTTGAGAAATACTAAGGACCAGTGGTTAGTCTATGGAGAGTCTGATTTGAAACTTGTTGGATATACTGATTCCAGTTTCCAATCAGATCATGATGATAGCAAAAGTGTATCAGGTTTTGTGTTTTTCCTGAATGGTGAGCTGTTTGCTGGAAAAGTTTCAAGCAACATACAGTGGAAGATTCGGTGTGCGAGGCAGAGTACATCGCTGCATCAAATGCTGCGAAAGAAGCTGTGTGGCTGCAAAAATTCATCTCCGAGCTTGGAGTGGCACCTTCCATAGATGGACCAGTCCTGTTGTACAGTGACAGCACTGGTGCCATAGCTCAAGCAAAGGAACCACGAGCACATCAGCGCACCAAGCACATACTGCCGGTTTCATTTATTCGAGAGATTGTAGACCGAGGTAACATAAATCTTCAGAAGATTGACAGAAAGAAAAACCTAGGTGACCCATTTACTAAAGCACTCAACATCAAGGAGTTTGACAACTATAAGTTGAAGATGGGTATTAGATACTGTAATGAGTGGCTTTAGGCTAAATGGGTGTTTGTTGGGAATTGTATCCTAAAGCCAATCATTTGATGATTGAGCTAATGTAAATAGCATATAAATTGATATATTAATAAAAGTTATTTGGCAGTTTATTTATTACAAGAACATCTTCTTAAAACTCCTAATAGTAATGAAGCCCTCAGGATCTTCTTTCACGAGAAAGGAGGATTTATCTTTGAAGGTCCTTAAAAGAGTTCGCGACCAAATGATATACTATGACAGGGCCATAGTACTATCAATTATAGGACGTTGTATTTATATTTGTTGGTTGTCCTCTTAACCAAGAAGTGTAGAGACACTGGTATGACATACAGGTAAAGTGTAGGAGTACATTTCATCGAACGTGACTCATTTCCGGATACTCTGCTGTCAAGAGTTAATCCAAGAAGATATTGTTGACCCAATTATTGATTTTAATGATTAACAAAAGATATGAGTATATTCACTATGTTTCTAACAAATTTAATAAGTGTTTCAGGGATTAAAAATGTTTAATCAGTCAAAAGGTGTAAGGAAATGAGTTTTGAATCAAAATTGAAAAGAAAATATGTTAGTTTAGAACTTAGAGTCGACACCCAAATAGTCAGGAGCCGACCCCAGGGCGTATCAGAACCTTTTATATTTTCGGCACGGTCCGGAGTCGACACCTAGAGTTTCGGAGCCGACTCCAACCTGAGATACAGAGAAGTGGTTTCTGCTTTAGTTTTCGGAGCCGACACCTGGAGTTCGGGAGCCGACACCTAAAAGTTGCAGAGCCGACACCTAAGTTTCTAGAGCCGACTCTAACCTGAGAATAGAGGCATATTTTTTGGACAAAGTTAGAGTCGACACCTTGGAATTTCGGAGCCAACTCCCGATAGCGCCGAGCCGACACTTAACTTTTTCGGAGCTGACTCCTCAACGAACTTCTTATTACTATTTTTGGACACCCCAATTCGGAGCTGACACCTGAAAAGTTGGATCCGACTCCAACCTGTCAGGAACAGATTTTTCAAATGTCAGAATGGACTCCAACGGTAATATTTTTCCACCTAATCTCTAACGGCTTTTTTTTTGTGTGTGTAGAAGCAATCCAACTACTCTGCAATGGCTATTTTTTCACCTAATCTTGGATTAAGGGATCTATAAAAAGGGAGAACCATTCGTTTGAAAAAAAAAATGAGAAGAAAAAAGAAAAATAGAAAAAGAAAAAGAAATATTTTGTGAAAAATCCAAAAATCTTGAGAGAGAAATCAAAAGGAAAGTCTCAGATCTTACATCAACTAATCCAAGAGAGTCCAAAGAGAAATCCAAAGCATTCAAGTTCAAAATCGAAGGATTTTCCAAGTGAAGAAAAGAAAGCAAAAGCCCTATTTTTCCCAACTTCTCAACTGCAATTTTGTGAAGAATCTGAGCTGAGGCCTGATTCAACATTTCAAAGGAGAAGAGGAAAAGAAGAAAAGAAGAAAAGCTCAAACCAAATTCGCTTCAAACAGGCTTTTCTTACCCTTGTTTATTTAATTGCATATTTGCTCATTTAAGGAGCTGTCTTGTATTGTAAACTCTATTTTTCATTGTGTTTGCTAATTCAATCAGGGATTGAATTAGTGGAGGTAGTATACCTCGGACAAGCTAAGGATAGCTTGTGGTTGGGTTGTGTGCTGGTGAGCCCGGAAAAACCGCTGGGTTCGTTGTGATCCCGGAAAAATAATAAGTTTGAGTTGTGAGCTTGTAAAACAACTCGACTGTAATCAAGTGGATTATAGTGTGGACCCAAGTGATGCTTGGGAGTGGACGTAGGTGTTGGATACACCGAACCACTATAAAATCTTTGTGTTTGCCGTGCTTTGTCTCTTTCTCTCTATCTCATTTATTTGTGCTTAGCATTTATTATACATTGCACTCAATCTTTCATATCAAAGCACATAGTTTTAAAGAGTTAAAATTTTTTAAGAACCCAATTCACCCCCCTCTTGGGTTGCCATCTGGGCCAACAATTGGTATCAGAGCTTGTGCTCATTGTTTTTGATCCAACGATCAAGAGTTAAAGATCCAAATGGCAGCTCAAGCTGGATCTTCATTTGCTGAAGGTCATTCTACTAATAGACCTCCTTTATTTAATGGTTCAAATTATTCTTATTGGAAAGCTAGAATGAGAATTTTTATTCAAGCTTTAGATTATGAACTTTGGAGTGTAATCACTAATGGACCTAGCACACCCACACACATAGTAGATGGTTCAATAGTTCCTAAACCCGAAAGGGATTGGAATGAGAACGATAGGAAAATGGCTCAGCTCAATGCAAAAGCCATGAATGTTTTATATTGTGCTTTAGATGCTAATGAGTTTAATAGAATTTCTACATGTATTTCCGCAAAAGAAATTTGGGATAGATTAGAAGTTACCCATGAGGGTACTAATCAAGTTAAAGAATCAAAATTAATATTCTTGTGCACAAATATGAATTGTTTAGCATGGAACAAATGAAATCTATCACATGCATGTACACTAGATTTACTGATATTGTAAATGGTTTAAAAAGTCTTGGCAAGACCTATACTAACTCTGAATTGGTTCGTAAAATTCTTAGGTCTCTTCCAAGGACATGGGAAGCAAAGGTGACTGCAATCCAAGAAGCCAAGGACCTCAATACCTTACCTTTGGAGGAGCTACTTGGATCATTGATGACCCATGAGCTGACCATGAAGCAACATCAAGAGGAAGAAGTCAAAAAGAAGAAAAATTGCCCTTAAAGCTGCAGAAAAGGAAAAAGCAGCAGTGATGAAGAAGAGAAGATGATGAGACAGCACTTCTTGCTAAGAAATTCAAAAATTTATGCAAAGAAGGAGACCCTTCCATAAGAAAAATATGGAACAAAATGGAAGGTGAAAAAGAAAAAGAGAAGGACAAGGAAAAGAGAAAGACCCCCTCATATGTTATGAATGTAAGAAACCGGGGCACTTTAGATATGATTGTCCTCAATTAAAAAATACAAAAAGAAGAAAAGGCATATGTTGCAACATGGAGCGAAGCGAAGAATCCTCATCCGAGGAAGAACAAAAGGAAGTTGCAAACATTTGCTTTATGGCAAAAGAAGATGATGAGGTAAGTACTGAAACTCATGACTTTACTTTGAAGAATTGTTTGATGCATTTAATGAATTAGTTAGTGATTTTAAAGTTTTGAAAAAGAAAAGCAAATCTTTGAAAAATGATAATTTAAATCTTGTCAAAGAAAAGGATAAACTAACTCATGAAGTTGAAGAATTGAAATCTGAAAATAAAAATTTGTTAAAAGATAAAGAATCAATTTCTAATGAAAATGTTAATTTAAGAAAGAAGTTGATAAATATAAAATATAGTTGATAAATTTACATATAGCTCTGAAAAACTTAATTTGTTATTGAGTAATCAAAGAGCTGTATTTGATAAAGCTGGATTAGGTTATAGGCCTAACAAGAAACAAAAGTATGTTAAAAATTTCTTTAAAAAACAAGATAAAAATGATGTTTCATGTTATTGTTGTAACAAGAAAGGACATAAAGCCTATGAATGCAATTTAGAAAATTAATAAGAATTTAAGTATTAAAGGAAAGAAAATATGGGTTCGAAAGGAACAATCTTTGTTGCTACTAACCATGAAGGACCCAAGAAAGCTTGGGTACCTAAACAGAAAGTTTGATTACTTTGCAGGAGTGTCTTGCGGCCAAAAGATCAAAACGAAAGTGGTATCTTGATAGCGGCTGCTCAAGGCACATGACGGGTGACAAGGAGCAATTCATCACCCTTGAAGATAAAAGAGGAGGAGTTGTTACATTTGGAGACAATGGTAAAGGCCAAATTATGGGATTTGGTAAAATTCAGATAACTCCTCCACTTTTATAGAAAATGTTTTATATGTAGATGGTTTAAAGCATAATTTAATTAGTATTAGCCAATTGTGTGATAAAGGTTTCAAAGTTTCATTTGAAGCTTCTATCTGCACTGTTTCTAATCCCATTGACAATAGCATTATATTTATTGGTAATAGAAATGGCAATGTATACTTAATTGATTTAGACAATTTGTCTACTAGTAATCATTGCTTAGTTGCTGATAATGCTAATGTAAATGAGATTGGATGGCTATGGCATCGTAGATTAGGTCATGCAAGCACACACTTAATTTCAAAATTAATTAGAATGGATTTAGTTAAAGGACTTCCAAAGTTAGATTTTGAAAATAACAGAATTTGTGATGCATGTCAATTTGGAAAACAAACTAGAAACTCTTTCAAATCTAAAAATATTGTTTCCACTTCTAGGCCACTAGAGCTACTTCACATGGACCTTTTTGGACCTACTAGAACCACTAGTCTAGGAGGAAAGAAATATGGTCTTGTGATAGTAGATGATTATTCTAGATTCACTTGGGTATTGTTTTTGGCTCACAAGGATGAGACTTTCTCAATATTTCTGAAATTCTTCAAGAAAGTCACTAATGAGAAAAACAACACCATAGTGTCTCTTAGAAGTGATCATGGCACAGAATTTGAAAATCATTTATTTGAAAATTTCTGCATTGAACATGGCATTCATCATAATTTTTCTGCACCTAGAACACCACAACAAAATGGAGTTGTAGAAAGAAAAATAGAACTTTAGAAGACATGGCCCGTACCATGCTATGTGAAAGCAACCTACCAAAATACTTTTGGGCGGAAGCTATAAACACGGCATGTTACATCCTTAATAGAGCCCTAATTAGGCCAATTCTTAAGAAAACTCCTTATGAATTATGGAATAATAGGAAACCAAACATTAGTTATTTTCATGCATTTGGCTGTAAATGTTTTATTCATAATAATGGAAAAGATAATCTTGAAAAATTTGATGCAAAATCTGATGAAGGCATATTCTTAGGATATTCAACAACTAGTAAAGCCTATAGAGTATTTAACAAGAAATCCTTAATTGTAGAAGAATCTATTCATGTAGTTTTTGATGAGTCTTTAGCATCAAGTTCAGAAAAGATTGATGATGAGGAAGATACAAATATACTAGAAAGAGATATTGAAAAATTAAATATAGATGTATCTTCAGATCATGAACAAGAAGCTAAAGATGATGATTCACCTAGGATTGATATTCATAATGATGTAGATCTTCCTAGAGATTGGAGATATGCCTATGGTCATCCAAAGGAATTGATTATAGGTGATCCATCTCAAGGAGTAAGAACTAGATCATCTATGAGGAATATCAATAATCATCTTGCATTTGTATCTCAAATTGAACCTAAAACTATTGAAGAAGCTGAAAAAGATAGTAATTGGATGCTAGCTATGCAAGAAGAATTAAATCAATTTACTAGGAATAATGTATGGTCCTTAGTTGATAGACCTAAAGGTCATTCAGTTATAGGATCTAAATGGGTATTTAGAAATAAATTGGATGAAAATGGCATAGTAATTAGAAATAAAGCTAGATTAGTTGCAAAAGGATATAATCAAGAAGAAGGAATTGATTTTGATGAAACTTTTGCACCTGTAGCTAGATTAGAAGCAATTAGATTACTACTTGCATTTGCATGTCATATGAACATCAATTTATTNGATTAGAAGCAATTAGATTACTACTTGCATTTGCATGTCATATGAACATAAATTTATTTCAAATGGATGTTAAAAGTGCATTTTTAAATGGTTTTATAAATGAGGAAGTATTTGTGGAACAACCACCTGGTTTTGAATCATGAATTTCCAAATCATGTTTTTAAATTGCACAAAGCACTATATGGTTTAAAACAAGCACCTAGAGCTTGGTATGATAGGTTAAGCAAATTTCTGATTGAAAATGATTTTACTAGAGGAAATGTAGACAAAACCTTATTTTTGAAAAGAAAGACAAAGATTTATTAGTAGTACAAATATATGTAGATGATATTGTATTCGGTGCTACTAACAATCTCTTGTGTCAAGAATTTGCTAAGTTAATGCAGGGTGAATTCGAAATGAGCATGATGGGAGAACTCAACTTCTTCCTAGGACTTCAAATCAAGCAAAGCAAAGAGGGGATTTTCATCAACCAAAAAGTACACAAAGGAACTTCTCAAGAAGTTTGGAATGGAATCAATCAAACCCCTTGGAACACCTATGAGTCCTTCATGCAAATTAGACAAAGATGAAGATGGTAAGAAGGTAGATCAAAAATACTATAGAGGTATGATCGGATCTCTACTTTACTTAACAGCAAGTAGACCAGATATCATGTTTGCTGTTTGTCTATGTGCTAGATTTCAATCAGAACCTAAAGAATCTCACTTAATTGCTGTGAAAAGAATTTTAAGATATCTAAGTGGAACTAAAAATGTAGGATTATGGTATTCTAGAGACTCAACACTAAACTTAATTGCATATTCTGACTCTGACTATGCTGGATGTAAACTAGATAGAAAAAGTACAAGTGGTGCATGTCAATTCTTAGGAAGTAACTTAATCTCTTGGTTTAGCAAAAAGCAAAATTCGGTTGCATTATCTACTGCTGAAGCAGAATATGTTGCAGCTGGAAGTTGCTGTGCTCAAATCCTTTGGATTAAGCGACAACTTGAAGATTATGGCATAACACTTGATAAAACTCCTATTAGATGTGATAATACAAGTGCAATCAATTTAACTAAGAATCCAATCCAACATTCAAGAACTAAACACATTGAAATTAGATATCATTTTATAAGAGAACATGTAGCTAACAATGAAATTTGCCTTGATTATGTTAGTACTGAAGAACAATTAGCTGACATATTTACAAAACCTTTGAGTGAAGAGAGATTTTGTTATCTTAGAGGTGAATTAGGAATTTGTGATCCTTTGGAATGATTTTGAAACCCTTAAGGAATGACTATCTAGATTTCTATCAATTTCTTGAGATTCCTTTCATAATTTTAAGGACAATTTATAGTCATTTGAGCAATTTGATTCTCCACATTCCAAAGATTTTTTCAAAAATTTATTGACCTTATTTTGACAAGTTTCGGCTGTTTGAAACTCATTTATTTTTCTCTGAAACTGTCAGTGGAGTCGACACCTCAATTTGAGGAGTCGACACCTCTTCTGTGTCGCTCTCGGTCTTGACCTTGGAGCCGACACCCGCTTAAGTGGAGCCGACTCCAGTTCGGGCGCTAACTGTGTTAGCGACTTGGAGTCGACACCCGACTTTGCGGGAGTCGACACCTGGTGGTCCCAAATTGACTTTATTAGGGCAGAGTCGACACCTTCGATTTTATCTTCTCCAAACCCTTCCAAATCTTTCCAAACCCTCTCAAAACCTCCCAAAGCCAAATACTCCCCAAATCAACATTCCCTAAGATTTCTATGGCACCTAAGCGTAGGGGATCGGTCTTTGATGCTCCCGTTGCTACAAGGAAGCGTACGGCGAGGCGTCCCGTCCGTGAACCCACTCCAAGTGATGATTCTTCTTCAACTCCTCAGATAATCCTGGCCCCTCTCCCACAGGTAGATACCTTGCTGGGCGAGTTATTACCATGGGTAGGAAAGTTGATTTTGATTTCTTTGAAGCCGAGGGTTTTGACATTGGAAGACAAATTAAAGAACTCGGTTGGGATAAAGTTGTTTTGGATGTTCCTACTTATCCAGCTCTTGTTAAAGAATTTTATCTGAATTTATCTAGAGGAGATGGTGGGATTGTTAGTTCTGTAAGAGGAAAGAGATTCATCTTACTTTCAAATTTTAGGAAATCTGTTAAGTATTCCTGTCACTGGATTTGTTGCAAATATTCATAGTGAGAGATCAGCTGCTTTGTCAAGGATGTTAGGAAGAGAAATAACTGAATTTGAAGAGGTTAGGGCAAACCAATTGCCACTTGAGCTTAGGCTGTTACATAACATCTGCAGTAGGATTCTATTTCCCAAGACTGGCCGTTTGAGTATGTCTCAGAGCGAGACATTGTTGTTATGGACAGTATCTTGACGGGTCAGCCTATAAATCTTGCTGGGATGATGATATGGTATATGGCTGAGGCTGGGGGCAAGAAGAGATCTTCACTGCCTTATGGAATGATCCTAACCTTGGTTTTTAGGAGTCAAGGAGTAGTATTTCTGAAAATGAGCCTTCGAAGAACCTAAGGCACACTGACTACTACAGCTTAGCCACTGTGCACAGGATGGGATTTGTAAAAGTAGATGGTAAATGGGAGAGAAAAGGTCATACTGGTGATAGGGTTGCTGAGACTAATGTGCCTGGCCCTTCTGAGGCAGGACCATCTGTGAGACACAGCTCACCAGAGCCCAGTCAGGATGTACCTCCAGCTCCACCAGTTCCTTCTGCTTTTGATCAGTCATCTGTTGGTTTTTCAGATATCAGTTAGAACAGCTTAGAAGTATTTTTGCTACTCACAAGGAAGAGATGAAATCTGAGTTAGATAGCCAGTTCATGAACTTGAGAGAGACTCTCTATTCTTTGGATGAAAGAGTTGAAAATTGAATCTACACTTGGAGCCTCCGCTGAATCCTTAAAGAATGATCTCAAGAACATTTTTGAAACTTAAAGATATTGGTGGAGACTCAGAGACTTATTCCAAATGTAATGCTGAGCTTCAGGATAAGATTGCATCTGCATGTACATTTGTTGATGAAAGACTGAAGGCTTTTGTCAAGACTCAGAGTGAAGGAATGGCAAGAATAGTAGAAGAACTTGCAAAGACGCATTAGAACTAATTTTTGATTATCTTGTAATGAAGTTTCTTTGATATAATGTTTAGTTTTGATGTTGATTTATAGTTCTGATGTAATGAAGTTTAGTTGAAGTTTTAATGCAATGAAGTTTCTTTTTGCAAAATGATGTAATGTTGACTTCTTAATGTAATGAACTTATTTGATACTTAATGAATGTCATTTGATCTTTGAAGTAACTATCAATTTTCATTTCACTTGAAACTTTTGACCTTTTTGTTGATTACAAAAAAGGGGGAGAAGTAAAAGTATTTGATAATCGTATATGCATTGAAAGTAAAAAAAAAGGGAGAAGGAGAAGTATTTAGCTTTTGTATATGCATTGGATCAAGTAAGCTTAATTTACTGGTATCTAATTAATTGCACATAAGGAGAAGCAATGTATTTTCAATTCTATATATGCATTGAAAGGATGAATAGATGTTAAATAGATATAATTTTAATTGGTATCAAACATTAAAAGTTTACTGTTAAAAGGAAGAACATATGTTAAATTGAGTATCATAGGGGGAGCTACCTCATTCAGGGGAGCTTACCTGTGAGGAATAATATTTGAGAAATTTGAAGTTGAAAATCTTATTGTTTACTCATGCATATACTCAATGTTTTTATAATCATCAAAAAGGGAGAGATTGTTGACCCAATTATTGATTTTGATGATTAATAAAAGACATGAGTATATTCATTTGGTTTCTAATTGATTTAACAAGTGTTTCAGGGATTAAAATGTTTGATCAATCAAAAGGATAAAGAAACATGTTTTGAATCAATGTTTTAAAAGAAAATTTTCAAAGTTCAGAGCCTGGAGTCGACACCCAAATGGTCAGGAGCCGACCCCAAGGCGTATCAGAAAGTTTCTGGGATTTTGGCATGGTCTGGAGTCGACACCCAAGGTTTCGGAGCCGACTCCAACCTGAGATACAGAGAAGTGCATTCTGTTTCAGTTTCTGGAGCCGACACCTAGAATTCGGAGCCGATACCCAAGATTTCGGGAGCCGACACCTGAGTTTCTGGAGCCGACTCTAACCTGAGAACAGAGAGCATATTTTATGGACCATTCTGGAGCCGACACTTACAGTTTTCGAGCCGACTCCCGAAAGCGACGAGCCGACACTTACCTTTTTTGGAGCCGACTCCCCAACAACTTTTCTTTACTATTTTTGAACACCCGACTTGGAGCCGACACCTGAAAAGTTGGAGCCAACTCCAACCTGTCAGGAACGGATTTTTTATCTGTCAGAACATCCTTCAACGGTAAGATTTCTTTTCACCTAACCACTAACGGCTATTTTCTTTGTGTGCAGAAGAATCCAAACATCTCCAACGGCTATATTTTCCACCTAAAAACTGGATTGAGAGTTCTATAAAAAGGGGAAACTGTCCGTTTAAAAGAGAGATAGAAAAATAAAAAGAAAAACAAAAAAAGGGAGGGAAATTTTCAAAGAGAAATCTCGAATCCACGTCTATCTTCTAAAGAGAGATTCAAGAGAAATCCAAGTGATTCAAGTTCAAAATCGAAGGATTTTCCAAGTGAAGAAAAAGAGAGCAAAAGCCCTGATTTTCCAACTTCTCAACTGCAATCTTTGTGAAGAATCTGAGCTGAGGCCTGATTCAACATTTCAAAGGAGAAGAGGAAAAGAAGAAAAGCTCACATCAAATTCGCTTCAAACAGGCTTTTCTAAATCTTTGTTTACTTATACTGCTTATTTGCTCATTTAAGGAGCTTTGCATTGTTGTAAACCTTAAATTAATTTGGTGTTTACTAATTCAATCAAGGGGATTGAATTAGTTGAGGTTGTTTACCTCGGGAACAAGCTAGATTAGCTTGGGTTTGGGTTTTGTGCTGGTGAGCCTAAAAAACCAGCTGGGTTCATTGTGATCCCGGGGAAACAACAAGTTTTGAGTTGTGAGCTTGTAAAATAACTCGGCTGTAATCAAGTAGATTATAGTGTGGACCCAAGAGATACTTGGGAGTGGACGTAGGTGTTGGATACACCGAACCACTATAAAATCCTTGTGTTTGCCTTGTTTTGACTCTCTCTCTATCTCTTGATTTGTGCTTAATATTTATCCTGCACTCAATCTTATATATTCAAAAACACATAGTTTTTAAAAGGTTAAATTTTTAAGAACCCAATTCACCCCCCCTCTTGGATTGCCTTCTGGGCCAACAGCAGGGGCAGTGACCTCTTCGTGAAGCTGGGGAGCAGGAATGGTTGGGCCAGGGGTCGCTTGGAGCCCCTGGACCAACTGGGTCAATGGCTGAACCTGCTGGACTAGGGTGGCGAATTGGTCCAGCGTTACTACCGTTGCTGGTGGTGAAGGAGTCTCAACCGGCGATGGTTATGGTGGCGCCGCACCACTAATCGGATCAGGCCTTTGAGAGGCGATCTGATCCTGAGCCTCGGACGTGGCTCTTCTTCGATTGGCCATTAGAGGATGCTTCTCCTGGTTCTTTGAGTCTTGTCTCCTAGATTACAAGTTTATGAAACTTGCGGCCCTTCCTCTAGTGCCAATCTGTTGTCGCGAAATCCGTTCTTCGACTCGGGGGCGCTTCTGGCTCCTGATCCGGATGTCGATCTTGCCGCCTCAGGGTGGAACCTGCAAGATAGTCCGCACGCAGAGGGTGCTATGGGGTTGCCCTCTGCGGAGGACCCTCCGACGCCCAAGTCAGTGGAGATTCATAGAAAGAGATGTGAGGAGAAGACTCTCACAGAAGAGTTGCCCTTAGGCTAGTGTTCTCTGAAGAGCTATGAGCTCAGGGGGAGATATCAGTATATGAATATGAGTAGTTATGTGTAAAGAATCACGCGTACCTAAGAGATTGGAGGACTATGGTATTTATAGGCGATCACCTGATTCCTTGGATGTGCCCTGGATGGGGTTTGAAAACTATTAGGATTCGAAACAGATTCGAATCAAGTTTGTTACGAGACCAGTAGGGTCCGTATCTTGTCAGTTAGAGGATCGATGGCTGGGAGAGCTAGCTGATGCCTCGAGATTCGGCGGTTACGTAAGTTCTAGGCCACTCCTGTAGCCCTTAGGCCACTTTCAGGCCTGATTTCCCATTTGGAATCTTATTCAGTTATTGTGAATTTGAACTCTCCCGCATCGAATTTGCAGAGGTATTTAAAACTTCTCGGTTCGGGCTGCCGAAGTATGAAGGTAGCTCTGGCTGCCGAGGCATAAGGATGGCTCGGATTGCCGAGGCATGAGGCGGCTCGGGCTGCCGAGGCATAAGGATGGCTCGGGCTGCCGAGGTATGAAGGTAGCTTGGGCTGCCGAGGCATAAGGATGGCTCGAACTGCTAGGCATAAGGACGCTCGGGTTACCGAGGCATAAGGATAGCTCGGGCCGTCGGAGCGACCCAACTTTGTTAAAGACGATTTGGCCTTGCTTCTTGGTGGTTGTGCCAGCTGGCTGATAAGACGTTGGGATTGGGCTCGACCCAATTGTCGATGTGTGTGAGCATTAATGCAATGACAATTTTGCCCCTCATCATATATATATATATATATATATATATATATATATATATATATATATATATATATATATATATATATATATATATATATAAGAGCAAGTTGCTTTTATCCTGGGATGAGCATTTCGATCTGATAACTGAAAATTTCATTTGCCACAATCCATCATATATATCTCACTAATAAGTAATCCGTTTAACCCTATATCATTAGCAAGCAGCACAGGCACCGATCTTGAAAATGGGCAACTTGCAACCCTTGACCAGACGCATGGCATGACCAAATGGAAGAATCTTTGTATTATATGAACAGGTTGGCAAATAGGCTGGAAATGTAGGGGGATGGGATGTTTAAATTTGTGAACTGTAACAGTAACGATGGAATATTGGCTGACGCCGCCGCTGCTGGAAATCTAGACATCAACATACACGGCCGGTGTTCCCGTACGTCGTGTACCACTACCAACCTGTGGCCGGTGATCATCTAAGGCGATCGGCTATATGGCCAAACAATTGGGCAGTTCGGAGATCGGCTCATCCAGGAAGAAAACGAATGAGTCTTCTTTTAAGTTGATGGTTGGATCAAACCCATGTGGAACTGTGTGGCTCAATTAACCCAGATCAGTTTTAATTAATTTAATGGAATCAAAAGATCATTTCACGTTCTTGATTGGGTTTGATCAAATAAATCTAAACGTTCGTGGAGGTTGTAACAGAATTAAGTTTTGTTGAATCAACCAAGAGTTGGATTTAAGGAGATAAATCAAAACCAAACTGAGTTCTAATTGCTAAATGGGCTTGACTTAATTCCTTGAATCAACTTGATTCCTAAGAATAAATAAATCTGAACCAGAAATTGAATGGGTATAAATATTTAGAATCAAATTGAAGGGTTGGGTTGAATTCATTATGCTAGGCTCAACCCATTTGTTTTTAATCAACCCAAACCCACAAATTAATGTATTGGATTTTGACCCATTTAGGTTGCGCCAGGACATAATGATAATTTTGTGTAATTATAAATTTTAATAAATTAATTAATTGTCTATATTTAATTATAGATGATCAGTGATTGATTTGATTTTATTGAGAAGATTAAATTAGATTAGTGATTCAAGGTAGAAGTTTTACACCTACTATTATGCAATATGTTTTATGTCTTGCTTGCCTGCATATATCATGGATTTTTTGTTAGATTTTTTAACATATTTTAATTGTACATGATGGTTTATTTATGAAGTTGTTATACATATTGTGGCATATTATTTAGGATATAAAATGGTTTTGGCTTTGATTTGAGATATATGAGTATGATATGTTAAGATATGTTATTTTGGATATGTTATGATGATGACTTGATGGATACGTACTGTGATGATGTAGGCATATGGACTAGTTACTAAGATATAACAGTGGTAGCATTGAAGAAAAGCAGTTTGGCCGAAACAAGCCGATGTAAAACCAGTTATGATTTGTGGATATGACATGGCTAGGTTTGAGACAACAAATATTAATAAATTATTATTGATATATGGTACTAGTTCTGATAGGATTGGTCTAGACCATCGATACTGGGAGAGGACTGAAGGTCGAGTAAGGATTGAAGGCGAGAGCTAATATAGAACTAATTATGGATTCTTGACTGAAGTTAATACGCTTGATACTTGTATGAGAACCAGTCTATGTGTGCGTATATTGATATGTTAAATTGTTAGATATGGATTACTAGCAAAAGGTTTGTCAGTATGTACTATCGGCATGTTGATGTGTATGTGAGTGGCTCAATCGAATGCAATAGTGTTGGGTGCTCCTCCACGTGGGGAGGGAACCGGCCCATGATAACAAACTGCATCACAGTTTGTTACGGAGCCCATGATAACAAACTGCATCACAGTTTGTTACGGAGCTGTTTTCAAAAAGGGAAAACAAACCCGGAAATAAAGTAGGGGGAGAGATCCGTATGTGGCAGATACGAGAGAAGAAAAATCCCAGATTGGGGAGAGAGAGTGTGCGGCCTGAGAGAGATCCAGAGAAGCCCAGGCTTGGGAAAAATCCTGTGCAACCTCAGGAGGTCGATACGGACGAGTCTGAGAGCAGATTTGGGGGCACGGAAGAGCAACCACACGTTGGTGAGATCCTTCTTGTACCCACATCAACTATTATTTTAAGTTCGAAGTGTTTCCTAATTTTTGGGCAAAAAGAAATTAGGAGAAAAGTTGTAATCTTTTATTAAGATTAGTGAAGTGCTCTCGGAATTTGCCCCGTGGTTTTTTCCTTTCACATTGGAGGGGTTTTCCACGTAAATTTGGTGTTTTTGTGTGGTGTTTATTTTTATTCCGCATATTCTGTGATTGTGGTAGATCGGTATATTTTTCTGTGATTGTGCACGCATATTTGTTCCGAGGGTGATTGAGGGTGTATTCCCAACAATTGTGGTATCAGAGCAAGTTGCAAGCCCAGAACAAATTATTTGAGCGTGCCACAGATGGATTCTACCACTAATACTAGCAGGATGATTAGTCTCAATGGCAGTAATTGGTTGATTTGGAAACCAAAGATGATGGATCTCTTGTATTGCAAAGATTTAGCCAAGCCGATTGAGAAGATGGGAGAGAAGCCAGAAAAATATGATGATGAAGATTGGGCTACTATGGATAGAAAAGCAATCAGTGTCATCAGGCAATGGGTGGATGACACAGTATTCCATCATATTTCAAATGAAACCTCAGCCTATGAACTATGGAAGAAGTTAGAAGGGTTGTATGAGAGGAAAACTGCCGGAAACAAAGCATACTTAATCAGAAAGCTTGTAAATCTGAAGTACAAGCCGGGAAAATCAATTGCAGAGCACCTAAATGAGATGAAGAGCATTGTGAACCAGCTGGCCACAATGAAGATGCTTATGGAAGATGAACTTCAGGCACTCCTGTTGTTGAGTTCTCTACCTGATAGTTGGGAGACACTGGTGGTGTCATTGAGTAACTCCGCCCCTGATGGAGTTATCACCATGAGTCAGGCTACTAGCAGCTTGCTCAATGAGGAGGAAAGAAGGAAGGGAACTGGAGAGTCTCAAACACAGACAGATGTACTTGTCACAGAGGGCAGAGGGAGACAGTTTACTAGAAAAGAAAACAACAGAGGCAGAAGCAAATCCAGACCAAGGAAGGAAATCGAATGCTACCATTGTCATAAGAAAGGACACTACAAAGTGAATGTAGACTGCTAAAGAAGAAGAACAATGAAGGCGGTAAGGCAGAAGATAAGAAAGATAGAGAGGTAGCAGCAGTTGCCTCAGGAGAAGACATCATTCTATTTACAGAATGTGTTGATCAGTGCTTAGCCACCACATCAAATCAGGTTGATTGGGTGGTGGATACTGGAGCTTCTTATCATGCCACACCCAGGAGAGAGTTCTTCACATCCTACAGGATAGGTGATCTTGGTGTGATCCGAATGGGAAACAATGGTGTTTCCAAAATATGTGGGATAGGAGAAGTAGTGGTCCAGACCCGTGAAGGCAGCAGATTGATACTCAAAGAGGTCAGACATGTTCCAGATCTCAGGATGAATCTCATCTCAGCAGGCAAGCTAGATGAAGAGGGATATGTTAGCCAGTTTGGGGGAGATCAATGGAAGTTAATCAAAGGTGCTATGGTGATTACCAAAGGACAGAGATCATGCACATTATACAAGTTGCAGTCCAGTTTGGTTAGGGGAGAGGTATGCGCAGCAGAGCATGATACTGCAGATTTGTGGCACAAGAGATTAGGCCATATTGGCGGAAAGGGATTGCAAACTCTCGTCAGGGCAGGGGTCTTACCAGAGATACAGGACAGAGTTCTCAGTGATTGTACCCACTGTGTGGTGGGTAAGCAGCACAGGGTGACATTTCAGAGTAGCTCCAAGAAGAAGACTGGCCTTTTGGAGCAAGTGTACTCAGATGTGTGCGGACCCATGAGGGAGAAGACCTTAGGAGGAGCCTCATATTTCGTCACATTTATAGATGATGCTTCCAGAAAGGTGTGGGTTTTTGTTTTAAAGTCCAAGGACCAGGTGGCAGCAGTTTTTGAGTTTTTTCACAGGCTTGTGGAGAGGCAGACAGGAAAGAAGTTGAGATGCATTCGTACAGACAATGGGGGAGAGTACATAGGAGTCTTTCACCAGTACTGCAGAGCACAAGGCATCAGACATGAGCAAACAGTGCCAAAGACTCCACAGGAGAATGGAGTAGCTGAGAGAATGAACAGGACAATAGTGGAGAGAGTCAGGTGCATGCTCTCCCAGTCCAAGTTGCCCAAGAGCTTTTGGGGGGAGGCAGTCCAGACAGCATGTTATTTGATAAATAGATCTCCCTCATCAGCTCTAGATGGAGAGGTGCCAGAGAAGGTGTGGACAGGCAAGAATGTCAGATATGATTATCTAAGGATTTTTGGCTGCAGGGCATTTGTGCATGTGCCTAAGGATGAGAGGACAAAGTTAGATGACAAGACAAGACAATGTATCTTTCTGGGGTTTGGTGATGAGCAGTTTGGCTATAAGCTGTGGGACCCAGTTGATAGGAAGGTAGTCAGGAGCAGAGATGTCATATTCTATGAGGATCAAACCATAGAAGACATCAAGAGGGCAGAGCATCAGTCTGAGTCAGATATGTATGGCCCAGTAGATATAGAGCCTGTCAGTCCTCCAGCAGTTCATGCAGATGAGCCAGAGAAACAGCCAGTACAGGGTGCAGATGAGCAGCAGCCTACACCTATTGAGGATACAGATCAGGAGATTCAGATCCCTGAGGAGGAGCTACCGACAGAGGTGAGGAGATCCACGAGAGCAAGGCAACCATCTAGTCGGTATTCAGTGCATGAATATATCATGTTGACAGATGCAGATGAGCCAGAGTCATATGAGGCGGCCCATGTCAGTGAGCAGCGGGAGCAGTGGCAGAGAGCTATGCAGGAGGAGATGGACTCTCTTCTGCATAATCATACATATGACTTGGTAGCTAGGCCCAAGGGGAGAAAGGTACTCAGAAACAAGTGGGTCTACAAGGTAAAGGCAGAAGAGAAAAGCTCACAGCCTAGATATAAAGCACGACTAGTTGTGAAGGGCTTTGCACAAAAGAAGGGAGTTGATTTCGATGAGATATTTTCTCCAGTAGTGAAGATGACCTCAATCAGGACGGTGTTAGGATTGGCAGCTAGCATGAACATGGAGGTAGAGCAGTTGGACGTGAAGACAGCATTCTTGCACGGTGACTTAGAGGAAGAGGTCTATATGGAGCAGCCTGAAGGTTTCAAGGTGAAAGGCAAGGAGCACATGGTGTGCAGACTCAGAAAGAGTCTGTATGGTCTCAAGCAGGCGCCCCGGCAGTGGTACAGAAAGTTTGAGGCTTTCATGGTACAGGTTGGTTATAAAAGAACAACCACAGATCATTGTGTCTTCATTAGAAGGTTCCCTGGAGGTGATTTTATCATCCTTCTCTTATATGTGGATGATATGTTGATTGTTGGGCAGGACTCCAGCAAGATTGCCACACTGAAGAAGGAGTTAGGGAAAGCTTTTGATATGAAGGATATGGGGCCAGTGAAACAAATATTGGGGATGCATGTATTCAGGGATAGACAAGCATGCAGGTTATGGTTGTCCCAGAAGAAATACATAGAGAAGGTGCTTCAGAGATTCAGCATGAGCAATGCCAAGTCAGTGGCATGTCCACTAGCTGGACACTTCAAGCTGAGTTCAGAGCAGAGCCCAGCCTCAGAGGAAGAGAAGCAGGAGATGAATAGAGTCCCTTATGCCTCAGCCGTGGGTAGTCTTATGTATGCTATGGTCTGTACCCGACCAGACTTAGCATATGCAGTTGGCTTAGTGAGCAGGTTCCTAGCGAATCCAGGAAAGGAGCATTGGGCAGCAGTCAAATGGATCATGAGGTACTTGAGAGGTACAACTAGCTTGAGTCTTTGTTATGGACAGGGAGAACCTGTGTTACAGACATATACAGATGCAGATATGGCAGGAGATGTTGACTCCAGGAAGTCCACATCCGGTTACTTGGTTACATTTGCAGGAGGTGCAATTTCATGGCAGTCCAAGTTACAGAAGTGTGTTGCATTATCGTCCACAGAGGCCGAGTACATAGCAGTGACAGAAGGATGCAAGGAGATATTGTGGCTGAAGAGATTTCTTCAGGAGCTGGGTGTTAGACATGATACTTATGTGGTCTATTGTGACAATCAGAGCACTATTCACCTGAGCAAGAATCCGACTTTTCACTCCAAGTCGAAGCACATTGATATGCGTTATCACTGGATCAGACAGGTCCTGGAAGAGAAGCAGTTGCTGTTGGAGAAGATCCATACAGATGATAATGGGTCAGATATAATGACAAAGTCATTACCTATCAAGAAGGTTGAAGCTTGTAGAAAGAAAGCAGGCTTGGTGGATTTCCCCACGTAGTCGGGAGGGGGAGATATTGTTGGGTGCTCCCTCCACGTGGGGAGGGAACCGGCCCATGATAACAAACTGCATCACAGTTTGTTACGGAGCCCATGATAACAAACTGCATCACAGTTTGTTACGGAGCTGTTTTCAAAAAGGGAAAACAAACCCGGAAATAAAGTAGGGGGAGAGAGATCCGTATGTGGCAGATACGAGAGAAGAAAAATCCCAGATTGGGGGAGAGAGCTGTGTGCGGCCTGAGAGAGATCCAGAGAAGCCCAGGCTTGGGAAAAATCCTGTGCAACCTCAGGAGGTCGATACGGACGAGTCTGAGAGCAGATTTGGGGGCACGGAAGAGCAACCNCTCAGATTGGGGGGAGAGAGCTGTGTGCGGCCTGAGAGAGATCCAGAGAAGCCCAGGCTTGGAAGAAATCCTGTGCAACCTCAGGAGGTCGATACGGATGAGTCTGAGAGCAGATTTGGGGGCACGGAAGAGCAACCACACGTTGGTGAGATCCTTCTTGCACCCACATCAACTATTATTTAAGTTCGAAGTGTTTCCTGATTTTTGGGCAAAAAGAAATTAGGAGAAAAGTTGTAATCTTTTATTAAGATTAGTGAAGTGCTCTCGGAATTTGCCCCGTGGTTTTTCCCTTTCACATTGGAGGGGTTTCCATAAATTGGTGTTGTGTGGTTTTGTTTTTATTCCGCATATTCTGTGATTGTGGTAGATCGGTATATTTTTCTGTGATTGTGCACGCATAGTTTTTTCATTAAAACACGTTCCATATTTGTTCTGAGGGTGATTGAGGGTGTATTCCCAACAAATTATGGTATCAGAGCAAGGTTGCAAGCCCAGAACAAATATTTTGAGCGTGCCACAGATGGATTCTACCACTAATACTAGCAGGATGATTAGTCTCAATGGCAGTAATTGGTTGATTTGGAAACCAAAGATGATGGATCTCTGTATTGCAAAGATTTAGCCAAGCCGATTGAGAAGATGGGAGAGAAGCCAGAAAAATATGATAAAGATTGGGCTACTATGGATAGAAAAGCAATCAGTGTCATCAGGCAATGGGTGGATGACACAGTATTCCATCATATTTCAAATGAAACCTCAGCCTATGAACTATGGAAGAAGTTAGAAGGGTTGTATGAGAGGAAAACTGCCGGAAACAAAGCATACTTAATCAGAAAGCTTGTAAATCTGAAGTACAAGCCGGAAAATCAATTGCAGAGCACCTAAATGAGATGAAGAGCATTGTGAACCAGCTGGCCACAATGAAGATGCTTATGGAAGATGAACTTCAGGCACTCTTGTTTGAGTTCTCTACCTGATAGTTGGGAGACACTGTGGTGTCATTGAGTAACTCCGCCCCTGATGGAGTTATCACCATGAGTCAAGCTACTAGCAGCTTGCTCAATGAGGAGGAAAGAAGGAAGGGAACTGGAGAGTCTCAAAACACAGACAGATGTACTTGTCACAGAGGGCAGAGGGAGACAGTTTACTAGAAAAGAAAAACAGAGGCAGAAGCAAATCCAGACCAAGGAAGGAATCGAATGCTACCATTGTCATAAGAAAGGACACTACAAAAGTGAATGTAGACTGCTAAAGAAGAAGAACAATGAAGGCGGTAAGGCAGAAGATAAGAAAGATAGAGAGGTAGCAGCAGTTGCCTCAGGAGAAGACATCATTCTATTTACAGAATGTGTTGATCAGTGCTTAGCCACCACATCAAATCAGGTTGATTGGGTGGTGGATACTGGAGCTTCTTATCATGCCACACCCAGGAGAGAGTTCTTCACATCCTACAGGATAGGTGATCTTGGTGTGATCCGAATGGGAAACAATGGTGTTTCCAAAATATGTGGGATAGGAGAAGTAGTGGTCCAGACCCGTGAAGGCAGCAGATTGATACTCAAAGAGGTCAGACATGTTCCAGATCTCAGGATGAATCTCATCTCAGCAGGCAAGCTAGATGAAGAGGGATATGTTAGCCAGTTTGGGGGAGATCAATGGAAGTTAATCAAAGGTGCTATGGTGATTACCAAAGGACAGAGATCATGCACATTATATAAGTTGTAGTCCAGTTTGGTTAGGGAGAGGTATGCAGCAGAGCATGATACTGCAGATTTGTGGCACAAGAGATTAGGCCATATTGGCGGAAAGGGATTGCAAACTCTCGTCAGGGCAGGGTCTTACCAGAGATACAGGATAGAGTTCTCAGTGATTGTACCCACTGTGTGGTGGGTAAGCAGCACAGGGTGACATTTCAGAGTAGCTCCAAGAAGAAGACTGGCCTTTTGGAGCAAGTGTACTCAGATGTGACCCATGAGGGAGAAGACCTTAGGAGAGCCTCATATTTCGTCACATTTATAGATGATGCTTCCAGAAAGGTGTGGGTTTTTGTTTTAAAGTCCAAGGACCAGGTGGCAGCAGTTTTTGAGTTTTTTCACAGGCTTGTGGAGAGGCAGACAGGAAAGAAGTTGAGATGCATTCGTACAGACAATGGGGAGTACATAGGTCTTTCACCAGTACTGCAGAGCACAAGGCATCAGACATGAGCAAACAGTGCCAAAGACTCCACAGGAGAATGGAGTAGCTGAGAGAATGAAGGACAATAGTGGAGAGTCAGGTGCATGCTCTCCCAGTCCAAGTTGCCCAAGAGCTTTTGGGGGAG
This sequence comes from Calamus simplicifolius, assembly GCA_900491605.1. Lineage (NCBI taxonomy): Eukaryota > Viridiplantae > Streptophyta > Magnoliopsida > Arecales > Arecaceae > Calamus > Calamus simplicifolius. The sequence goes on along the minus strand of UESW01004614.1, from coordinate 666,028 downwards.
GCAGTCCAGACAGCATGTTATTTGATAAATAGATCTCCCTCATCAGCTCTAGATGGAGAGGTGCCAGAGAAGGTGTGGACAGGCAAGAATGTCAGATATGATTATCTAAGGATTTTGGCTGCAGGGCATTTGTGCATGTGCCTAAGGATGAGAGGACAAAGTTAGATGACAAGACAAGACAATGTATCTTTCTGGGGTTTGGTGATGAGCAGTTTGGCTATAAGCTGTGGGACCCAGTTGATAGGAAGGTAGTCAGGAGCAGAGATGTCATATTCTATGAGGATCAAACCATAGAAGACATCAAGAGGGCAGAGCATCAGTCTGAGTCAGATATGTATGGCCCAGTAGATATAGAGCCTGTCAGTCCTCCAGCAGTTCATGCAGATGAGCTAGAGAAACAGCCAGTACAGGGTGCAATGAGCAGAGCCTACACCTATTGAGGATAGATCAGGAGATTCAGATCCCTGAGGAGGAGCTACCGAGAGGTGAGGAGATCCACGAGATCAAGGCAACATCTAGTCGGTATTCAGTGCATGAATATATCATGTTGACAGATGCAGATGAGCCAGAGTCATATGAGGCGGCCCATGTCAGTGAGCAGCGGGAGCAGTGGCAGAGAGCTATGCAGGAGGAGATGGACTCTCTTCTGCATAATCATACATATGACTTGGTAGCTAGGCCCAAGGGGAGAAGGTACTCAGAAACAAGTGGGTCTACAAGGTAAAGGCAGAAGAGAAAAGCTCACAGCCTAGATATAAAACACGACTAGTTGTGAAGGGCTTTGCACAAAAGAAGGGAGTTGATTTCGATGAGATATTTTCTCCAGTAGTGAAGATGACCTCAATCAGGATGGTGTTAGGATTGGCAGCTAGCATGAACATGGAGGTAGAGCAGTTGGACGTGAAGACAGCATTCTTGCACGGTGACTTAGAGGAAGAGGTCTATATGGAGCAGCCTAAGGTTTCAAGGTGAAAGGCAAGGAGCACATGGTGTGCAGACTCAGAAAGAGTCTGTATGGTCTCAAGCAGGCGCCCCGGCAGTGGTACAGAAAGTTTGAGGCTTTCATGGTACAGGTTGGTTATAAAAGAACAACCACAGATCATTGTGTCTTCATTAGAAGGTTCCCTGGAGGTGATTTTATCATCCTTCTCTTATATGTGGATGATATGTTGATTGTTGGGCAGGACTCCAGCAAGATTGCCACACTGAAGAAGGAGTTAGGGAAAGCTTTTGATATGAAGGATATGGGGCCAGTGAAACAAATATTGGGGATGCATGTATTCAGGGATAGACAAGCATGCAGGTTATGGTTGTCCCAGAAGAAATACATAGAGAAGGTGCTTCAGAGATTCAGCATGAGCAATGCCAAGTTAGTGGCATGTCCACTAGCTGGACACTTCAAGCTGAGTTCAGAGCAGAGCCCAGCCTCAGAGGAAGAGAAGCAGGAGATGAAGAGAGTCCCTTATGCCTCAGCCGTGGGTAGTCTTATGTATGCTATGGTCTGTACCCGACCAGACTTAGCATATGCAGTTGGCTTAGTGAGCAGGTTCCTAGCGAATCCAGGAAAGGAGCATTGGGCAGCAGTCAAGTGGATCATGAGGTACTTGAGAGGTACAACTAGCTTGAGTCTTTGTTATGGACAGGGAGAACCTGTGTTACAGACATATACAGATGCAGATATGGCAGGAGATGTTGACTCCAGGAAGTCCACATCCGGTTACTTGGTTACATTTGCAGGAGGTGCAATTTCATGGAGTCCAAGTTACAGAAGTGTGTTGCATTATCGTCCACAGAGGCCGAGTACATAGCAGTGACAGAAGGATGCAAGGAGATATTGTGGCTGAAGAGATTTCTTCAGAGCTGGGTGTTAGACATGATACTTATATGGTCTATTGTGACAATCAGAGCACTATTCACCTGAGCAAGAATCCGACTTTTCACTCCAAGTCGAAGCACATTGATATGCGTTATCACTGGATCAGACAGGTCCTGGAAGAGAAGCAGTTGCTGTTGGAGAAGATCCATACAGATGATAATGGGTCAGATATAATGACAAAGTCATTACCTATCAAGAAGGTTGAAGCTTGTAAAAGAAAGCAGGCTTGGTGGATTTCCCCACGTAGTCGGAGGGGAGATATTGTTGGGTGCTCCCTCCACGTGGGGAGGGAACCGGCCCATGATAACAAACTGCATCACAGTTTGTTACGGAGCTGTTTTCAAAAGGGAAAAATCCCAGATTAGGGGAGAGAGATCCGTATGTGGGAGATACGAGAGAAGAAAAAATCCCAGATTGGGTGGGAGAGTGTGTGCGGCCTGAGAGAGATCCAGAGAAGCCCAGGCTTGGAAGAAATCCTGTGCAACCTCAGGAGGTCGATACGGACGAGTCAGAGCAGATTTGGGGGGCACGGAAGAGCAACCACACGTTGGTGAGATCCTTCTTGTACCCACATCAACTATTATTTTAAGTTCGAAGTGTTTCCTGATTTTTGGGCAAAAAAAATTAGGAGAAAAGTTGTAATCTTTTATTAAGATTAGTGAAGTGCTCTCGAATTTGCCCCGTGGTTTTTCCTTTCACATTGGAGGGGTTTTCCACGTAAATTTGGTGTTTTTGTGTGGTGTTTTTTTATTCCGCATATTCTGTGATTGTGGTAGATCGGTATATTTTTCTGTGATTGTGCACGCATAGTTTTTTCATTAAAATTCCATATTTGTTCTGAGGGTGATTGAGGGTGTATTCCCAACAATTAGAATGGTAGATATTAATCTGTGAAAAAAACCTAAAAGAAGAGAAAAAGACAATCTGACAAATGATCAACACATAAATCGACTCATTTGATGATTAAATATGTCCATCCACCACTTAAAAAAAAAAAAAAAGAAAAGAAAAGATACAACAATATATATTTCCGCTTTGCGCATGCTTGCAGTGACCCAAATATGCAAACAATGATTTCAAATTATCTTGGACATATATTGATTCTTTGGTAGTCTCGTCAGAACTAGATCAATAGCATTTAACTAGGAATGTCTGGAGCTGCTTTTAGTAGTGTCAACACCAAGAGAATCCTAGCTAGGCCATGCTAGCCTTTTCTCAAGCTCGCAGAAGTTTGAAGGACATGAGGGGTCCAATGTCTCATATCTCAGATGTTTTCTGCTCGATCATAAGCATTAGATTAATGTTTCGAGCAAAAGTAAAGCCTTCTAGGTACCTTGCCAAGCAGAATTTCAAAGATTTGGAAACATAATTTTTTTAAGAAAAAGATTAAACAATCAGCAAATGAATGTATAAGATAGACGCAAATCAAAGATGGGAGAGAAACAATACCCAAATCAGCAGCTGAATCGGATGCCATCATGGTCTCGAGATCATTACGACCATAGTAGTTGGGGGGTCTCCAATTTATCCGTTGTGGAATGACATCCAGCAGACCAACCGGAATATAACGGCATGTGTAGCTGAGCCATTCTAACAAAAAATGGCGAGTTGTCTCTACATCTGTAGGCAACTAGATTAGCAGCTTAAAGGAGATGAACAACATCAGGTATACAATGGATAACCTACCAGTTTTATCAGCAATAGTAAAAACTGAGTGCAATAAAAATTCTCCATGGGCAACATGCAAAAAGATAACTTACACTCCAGGGGTAATGTACAACAGCAGAAGAAACAGATCATCATGCAGTTATAATAAGCATAAGCAAACAAATCCAGCTTTGTCACGCTGCAAACACTTGCAAGCATTGTGAGGTGTTTATTATAATACTTTTTCTGTTTCATCAGCTGTTTGAAGAGGCATAACTCATACTAGCAATGCCAGAACACTAGTTGCTGAATTGGGCCTCTTACATAATACTTGCAAGGGCAGGCAGGAGTCAGAAGTGAATTCATGCAAGGGAACAAGGAGGCAAAACCTTGGAAAATGATTAGCTGGTCCAAAATACGGTCACATCATAATTAAATGACTGAAAAATGTAAGACTAACCTTCTCTCCCAGGCTTTATCTTAACACAACTACTCTATGAAGATTTTAAAGGTGGAATGGTACAATATTTAGCTTTAAGTAATTCAGATGAATAAATGATAGTGGTAGCTAGACAAATTTGCTCTTTGCTATAAAATACAAAAGCTTCTAAAGCAGGAGAGGAAGTCAATGATTGTACAACGAAACCTAGGTATATGGATCAGTGAAATAACTTGAATGATCTTATGAATCCTGAACCTATTAGGCTATGTGCACTCTTATTTCTAATGAAGGTTCTATGAGAACCGAAAACTTTGTGCAGAAACTAGGATTCTCATCTGCTTGTTTCGAAATTGAACTGTACCTGGTTTGTCCATCCTTAATGATGTTAGTTTAAGATTATTTCAGTAAACATCATGAATGATTTTTAGCCTGTTGGTTCTGTATGGATGTTCTGCATGCATAAAGAAGTTTGATTTAAACTTAATGATGTTTTCATCTAGAGCATAGAATGTTTTCCAGTTAGCCACGCCAATACTTGTTGAGATTAGAGTAGAGAAACATGAAATATCGATCCGAACACTTTATTTGCCCTCTTTAATGTTTGATAAGGGCAACAAGTGCTAAGCGCGGTTAAATCCATGGTTTGTAGAACCAAAACCATGCCATCGCATGCAGGCATACCAACTCACATTAGTAGCAAACCGATATGTGGAATCCGTGCCAAGAACAAGACTATCAATACAATTAGTTTCATATCTGATACCAAAAGAGAAACAAATAGTACAAACCTTGGTTAAACCACTAGTATGCGGAATGATTAATAGGGACCACAAATATCATAATAGATAGTTAGGCATCAAGTTCTTATAGTTGGATTTTACATTCGAGAATCTAATGCTTCAACAATGAAGAGGCAACTTCGAAGTGGAATATTGGAAAAGGAGGAAAATGTTGATGGATTAAGAGAGTTGATCTACAAGGGGAAAAGGAAAATGAAGGCAATCTAATGGAAGATTCTTTGAAAGATATGCCACTAAATTCTTCTATTCCAAATCTCTATTGTGACCTAGGAGTTTGAGCTAGCCCTTTAGATTCAAATATATACACCTTGATTACTTTTAACAAACTTTTTGATGCCTCTAACCAAGGTTTTAAATCTTGCATGAATGGAATATCTTGGCTTCTCCATGGAACGAGATGCTCCATTGTCCCACCGCATCCTAATTCATGCCAGTCATCTCGATCAAGCATCTCCATATGTACCTTCAGTCTCTTTCCCCTTTTTCATTCCTGTTTCATCCTTGATTATTTCTTTTCCTTCTTTTTTTTTTCCCCTTCTTCCTTCCTTTCTTTTTCTTCCTCCATTTCTTCCTTTCTTTCTTTACGTTTTCTTTTTTTTTCCTTTATTCTTTCTTTCAATTGTTTCTTTTTCTTCCCCCTTACTCCCTGTTTCTTCTTCTTTCCTTGCACTCTTTCTTCTTTCCTTTTATTCTTTCATTCCACTCTTTCTTTTTCTTGTCCCTTGCTCCTTTTCTTTCTTTTTTCCTCTTCTTCCCTTCCTTTTTTTTCTTTTCTTTCTTCTTTTCTCCTACCTTTCTTTTTTTCCCATTCTTCCAGCATTTTCTTCTACCCTTGTGGATGGATTTCCATGTCTTGCTTCCATCTTGATTAGTTTTCTCACAGGCACAGGATAAGACAGCTAGGAAAACTCCCATCCTATTCAAATATTGAAGTCACATGTCTAGGTGCTTAAAAATCATTGTTATGAGGCCGAAACAAAACACTCAAATCTCAATTAGTTTGCCTTGTTAGCTATATATTTTTCTTTTCTTTTTGACATTGTCACAATTATTATCCACCTCTCCAACTTGAACATAAAACCTCTCACTTGGGGAGATTGGTACCAACCAGCTGGGCTACCAGCTATTTGTCCCTTGTGTAGGCTATAGCTAGGCATGAAATTTAAACTTCAACAAAATGAAAAGATAAACCTAATGAAACAATTCTAAACAAATTCCAATATGTCCTAAGTCGAATAAAATAAAAAAGATGGTCAAAAAATTTACAGCTTTTGGTGCATTTATCATGTGCCAACTCCATATTTATGTAATGAGAGGGTGCTCATATTACATACAACAAATTCCCAGTCCTTATTATTGGCTCACATCCCTGAGCTATAACTTAAATTGAGGGTTACGCCTATAAAAATTAAATCTTAGAAATGCTTAAAAAGAACTTCTGCAGATTTCAGTGTAAAATCATAGAAATCTGGAATTCCAGGTTTGATGTATGCCCTGTAATCATATATAGTGTCCAAGCACAAATTTTCAATAGCAATATCCTAAGCTAAAATTATTGATTGCAAATAACATGCCTTCATCGAGAACTTAAAACTTCTCACGGTTATTATCGTGTTTTCATGCATTTAAGATTATTTTCTTTTCCTTTTTCTCTCCTTTTTGGGGAAGAATGCTAGGTATCATTCTCACAAAAGAAAATCCAAACCGAAGCTTAAGCCTGCAATAAAGCTTTAAAGGATCACAAATAAGATTCAAGTGGTATGAATTATGTTACTTGTACCAAATTCAAGGGAGATCACCATATTGAACAATAGTAATTCCATTTCCTTCATAGTCACAGCAGAAAGCTGAAGCAATAAAGATTTATTTCCATCAGCTGTTCATATCTGGCTCAATTCTTTTCCTAGTTTGATCTCCCTTAACTTTATAAGCAATTCATGACCTTTTTTCCGTTTGAGAGAAAAACCTTCTCTACCCTCTACCAACTAAGCATGCCAACTCATATTTAACTGTGCTTCTTGTTATAAATATTCTAATCCATATCGTTAAAGAACTTTTTATGGTATTTCTTGTCTTTGGGTGTCTTCATATGACTTCGTTTAGTGTTCTTGTTCTCATCATTCTGTTCACTTTAACATTTTGTTGTTGAGAAAAGTTCCTCTTTAAGATCTTAAACATAAAAAGTGAGGAGACTAACGCCATTTTGAATTCCCATGCAAATGTCTTCCCTCTTTTCTTCTTGATTCCCACTTGTCAGCAGAAATATGTATTATGGAAATAAAATAAATATAAAAGCACCACTTTGAGGAATTAATTTCAGTTCTGATCCCAAAATTATTTGATATCCAAAATTTAGACATGTTCTTGCACTATCCATATCCTATTCAAAATATCATCAGGCTTTCTAATTGTGTCATGTATCTGTTGTCTTATGAAACCATATTTCAGCTCCATTGCAACTGCAACCCTAATATTATGGTTTGATATGTATGCACATATCCAGGATGAGACCATTTTCAGCTCCATTGCAACTGCAACCCTAATATTATGGTTTGATCAGTATGTACATATCCAGGATGATGCAACACATCAAATACCATGAATCTGGTTACAAAGATATCAGCATATTGTAGATTTTCAGAATTTGCTTATTTGATATGATATGATTGGACATAAATATAAGTTCTGGTTAAGGGTTGATAAAGTATACCTTTGGTATCAGATCCCCAGTGTTCTAGGCCAAAATGTACAAAATCTTTGAGAATATTGAATCGCTCCTCAGAGCTAATGTCCCAATGTCTTTGTTCCTTGATTTCAGTAAATATCCAAGGCTGTGAAACAAAAGGTCTATAAATCAAGGACAAATATATATTAAACATGGTGGTTAAAAATATTAAAGAAGTTCTACAGGTTCACCATAGATACTAGGATAAGGGATTTCAATTATTTATAGCAGAGAGAACCAGACAGATAGACTAACCTTTATTAATGTGCCTCGAGCAATCATGCAAATAGAAAGCTCAGGGCAGTCAGAAGAGTGCTTGCTCGAGTCCAAGTATGAAAAGATATCACCATTCCCCAAAGCTTGCAAACCATCAGGGGCTTTTTTTGCACATTGGTAGATATAATCCCAATCAGCAAGCTTGCTATAGCATTGCTGCCGTGATCGACCATGTATGGTCAATGCACTGGCTCCCAGTCACTAAGATCTGAGATTAGAGAATCAATGCGATTTCTTCCCTCAAAATAACCTGTACACACCTATTAAAAAGAATAGAGTCAAATTCAGAGAAAGATTGATTCTATTATGATTTCATTCTATATGGAAAAAGAGAATGAAATAGCTATTTCAAAAAGAAATGTCTTAGACATCTCAGATTGGATTCCTGACAATTCCTTCAAAACCTTAATCACTAATGTATTGATGGAATTGAATAAGCAGAATGTCATAACAAGATCAACGTCACCAAAATATTGACCTACCTCAGTTAGAGGTTTATCAATAATAGAAAAGCTGCTTGAATAATGCTCTTCATCCTCATGGGTTTTGTAAGCAGACAAGATCCAGCCCCCTTGTTAACAACAATGTCAATCGGGCACCCCATGTTAATGTCAATAGAACATGCATATAAGTAAATTTATTTACTTTATTTTCATATATCACAGGTCAAAGAAAGCAAACATGTTTTGTGAAAATATCCCAAAGAAATTAATCATAATAGACATCCTAGCTCATGTTCCTTTGTATAAAACTAATCATAAACCATGAATTTGCAGATAAATTCTTGAAATCATATCTATCAGAACATTTACAAGAATTCCATGGAAAATATTAATCTAATGTTTTTTTTCAAATATCATATTTACTTGATTTTTTTTTCATTTGACTTGCATGATTTTGTCATGATTTAATGCAGAACATCAATTATTCTTATATAAGACCATTTTAGATTAATAGTTTTCTTAAACTTTTTTCTAGGTTAGTTTATATCTTTTTCTTCAAATCTCAATAATTCTGCCCTTCCAAATTTGAAACATACAGACATTATCCCTTCATATAAAACTAATCATAAACCATCAATTTATGGCTACATTCTTGAAATCATATCCACCAATAACATTTACAAGGATTCCATGGAAAATATTAATCTTCTATTTTTTTGTTCCAAATATCATATTTTCTTGAATTTTTCATTTGACTTGTTATTCATCATGATTGAATGAACATCAACTATTCTATATTTCACCATTTTAGATTTATAATTTTCTTAAACTTCTTTCTGGATTAGTTTATATCTTTTTCTTTAAATCTCAATATTTTATGTGCTTCGTTATTTGAAAATATATACATCATGCATTTATTGAAGTAAAAGAAATTCCAACATCAAAATATAATTGAATTCCAAAATTCAACAGGAATGGTTTGTTTGGCAGTAGTGACCACAGTAGTGGCATGTGAGCCTCCAATTTTTTGAAATATTTGTCGAGGAAGTGCAATACCACATAGCTCCTTTTTCAATCTGCTAAATTCTTCTAAGTTGCACATGAAATGTGGAAGCTTAAAGATAGAAGGCAAACCTGCAAAAGATTAGTACACATAGCCATTTCTCCACAAGTAATATCAGTGCCTAAGGCCTTGCAAACCCTTCTAAAAGGAAGATTCCCAACAGTAGTCAAGGGAGCCAGGTAGAGCTTTCCTCTGAAATCAATAAGCTTCCTTTCCCGTGGATGCAGTTTCAAACTAAAATCAACTTTAGATGAACATAAGCTATCAGTCAATATCCCTTTTGTGCATTTGTTTCTTTAACATTTTTCTCCATGTGATATGTGACTGTCCACAATTCATTTCAAGGTGTCAGCAAAGAAGCGATTCACTTATGAAAATACATTGCAACATAGCCACACAAAAATTTCATTAAAGCATTAAAACCTCTACTATAAAATCTAACCATTATTATTATCAGCTAAACAATATTTATCATCAACTGAACTCTTGCCTTCTTCAAAGGTCTTCTGGGCTCAATGACAGATGCATCATCCAAACAGTCCTTTTCTGTGCATGTTACAAGAGCATTGTCTACTTCATTGGCTGAACTGCAAAGAATCCCATTATCATCATCCAGATGAAGACTATCTGATTCATTGAGAGAATCTGGATGACTTTGCACCTGATTGACTTTTGGCTTGCCTTTCTTTTGTGACCCCCCTGCAAAATGGGATGGGTACTAGTGAGGATGGGAAAGACTAACAACTTATACAATCTTTTTAGAAGAATATTTTGGGAATAGAAAGAATAATTGCATTTTTAAAACAAAAATCAACAAAACTTTGGTGGCAGATAAGCAATGCAGGCAACCGAAGAAGAATGAAGTTAGTTAAAAACTACACCTAATGTCCTCAACTTACCTTGCACAGAGGCAGCCATATATGAAATGGAAGAATCATCTAAATACAATTTCATATTCCATGTTTTCTCGAGCAACTTGAACTAATATAAGAATGGGTAGCCTTTTATGTAATGAACATATTAGATCTCTACCCAAGAGGAATCAAGAGATATTGGTGGGGAAAAACAAGTGAGTAAATATAAGAAATAAATAGTTTAAAAGTTTAATTTGAATATATTAAAGGAATGAGTTTTAGGGAGATAAGATAAACAATAGAGTGAAAATTATAAATGCGCACAGTAGGATAACAAAATCTTCCAATTGTTTATATACCGTTAGCCCAAGAAGTTTGAGCTGAGCATTAGCCTTTGGAAAAATAACTTTATTCTTCCACAAAAGCTTCTGCAAATCTTTGTTTAGACTATTGATTTCAGAACTCTTTTTAGGAGGATTCTGAGATTCTGCAGGTTTCTTGAGTGTGCCTGCAAATCGACAGGTTATTCCATAAGGGCATGTTTCTCCAACACTAATGAATGGGCAATTCCCCTCCAGGTCAGCTGGTTTCTGCATGCAAAGATGATATATTAAGATGTTAACGATAACTGGTGCATAGTCGACTCATAACATCATGAGAAGACCTAGTTAGCATGCAACAAGAACAAAGCAAGGATTTAAGCAACATACCAGAGCTAAAAATGCATCCAAATCATGGCTGAAACGACAATCATTTTTTAACGATGTGCATCAACATTTACATTTTTTGCTACTTCTGGACAAATATGCAGTGCAGACTTTTGTTCTTGGGTAATGTGAAAAACATCGAAATCAAAATTAATTTACTACTATGGAAACAGAAGGCGAGGGAGGGGGAGAGAAGCGAATGGAGGGACGTACTTCAGACAATTATTTAGCAGTTCAATAATGTAGTTTAATTTAGCATGATCCACCTATTTTTCAATAAAATGCAATTTAATTTATCACGATTCATCTGTTTTTCAATAATTCAATAAAAATGGTATGAGTTATTCCATGGCGAACTGGCCATGCCCCAGTAGTCATGCCCTTCTCTCCTTAGAGGAGGACTCTAGAATGGAGTCTTGGGTGGTTGTCACGCCCCAGACCCAAAAATTTTGAGCTAGGGTGACAACCCGCCGCGTGCCGGGCATGCAAGGCGTCCCGAAACATGACACTGAGTTCAATAAAAGCAATAACCTATATATCATTCAAGTCCATGTCTTTAATACAATCCATAACTAAAGATTTGGGCTACAAGCCCTACACATAAGCATTACAGGGGTTACATCAACATATGAATCCACTTTATAGAAGCTCCAACGAACCTATGGTTCCTTACACACCACAATGATAAAGTCTGGGCATCAAGCCCTACACATATATAATATTGGGGCTACAACAAAATAATGATCTGGCTTATTTAATAGAAGATCCATCACCCCAAATCCATCTTCAACCTCGTGGCTCTGATAAAAACATTGTAAGGATTTTGTGAGCTTACACTCAGTAAGTAAACCATGTTATACAGTCCAATCATAGCATAGCAATCAATAAGCATATAAATAATCTGCATGCATAAACATTTCACAAATACTCAAACATGTAATGTAAGTAAACTCATCATTGTTATATTATATCATATGTGTCCCAAGGCCCTGCAATGCCCCATAACAAAGGAGAGCCGTGGTGGCACATATAAATATTCAAATCATTTGCACTCATCATTGTTGTATTATCATAGCAAATTATCAGTGCATATAACAATTCATTGTCATATTATATATATGTGTCCCACGGCCCTGCAATGCCCCATAACAAAGGAGAGCCGCGGCGGCACATATAAATATTCATTCTTTTGCATTCACAATCACTCCATTATGCAATGTAAGTATTATATCATGCGTGTCCCACGGCCCTGCAATGCCTCATCTGAGCACAAGATGTGTATGGCCATAGCAAAGGAGAACCGCGGCGGCACTTATGAATATAATACCAATCATTTGCATCCATAATTGCTCAATTATACTTTATAAGTAAACCCACTGTTTATACTCTCAATGGTAACTGTAAATGTGACCCACGGCCCTGCAATATCTCAATAGTGTACCAGCCAGCATTCCCTTAAAGCATCCCCTACTGAAAGGTCAAGATACCAGGGTCACGCCAATAATGTATCAACAAGCATTCCCTAGAAGTATCCCCCCTACTGAAAGGGTCGAAATACCAGGGTCACGCCAATAATGTATCAACCAGCATTCCCTAGAAGTATCCCCCCTACTGAAAGGGTCGATACAGGGTCATGCCAATAATGTATCAACCAGCATTCCCTAGAAGTATCCCCCCTACTGAAAGGGTCGGAATACCAGGGTCACGCCAATAATGTATCAACAAGCATTCCCTAGAAGTATCCCCCCTACTGAAAGGGTCAAGGGGTCAAATAATGTACCAGCATTCCCTAGAAGTCTATCTAAATCCATCAGAACACGTCCTCTAGACGTGTGTGTGGTATAACAGGATAAAGGAGAGCCGTGGCGACACATAACAGTACCTCACATCACATCAATACATCAATACATCAATCATGTAGCAAAACAGTGGATTATACTTACTGAACAATTGCATGTAATATATCACATCAATGTCATAACTGCATCTCATGCATAGCAACTGCATCTCATCATGCATAGCATCATGCATAGCATCTCTCATGCATAGCAACATCTCTCATGCATAGCAACAGCATCTCTCATAGCAACAGCATAGCAAGCATCTCACATGCATAGCAACAGCATCTCACATGCATAGCAACAGCATCTCACATGCATAGCAACTGCATCTCACATGCATAGCATCCATACATGAAATCATAGTATTCATCTACTTACACAATTAGCCAATAACAATTCACAATTTAACTACGCATATCCTGAAATAACTTATTTAATAAACTGATAACTGGCTTACTTACCTTCGCACGCAATCCAACAGATATCTCATCTAATCAGATGTCGGGATACCTACAGGATCATTTTACACAATTAATGATTAAAATCTGGATAATGAAATGATTCCTAAGACTCTACCCTGACCAATCCACGGGCCCAACTTCGGACTCGAATATCTCTCACCATACTCACTCAAATGGGGAAGTAAAATCATCCCCAGAAACTAGATTCAACCTAGATTCCAACCATATAATTATTTTATATTTCGGCCCGTTACAGGGCCCAAAAACCAGCCCAAACTCAGCTCACAGCACGGCCCAAAAGGCCTGAACCGGCCGGCCCAGCCGGCCCGGTTCAGCCTTCCACCCGATCCCCTGTTTCACCGAACAGGGGACGGGAACATGGCCGGCGGCCGGGGCCGCCGCCGGCCAAATTGAGGGCGGCCCGGCCGCCGGTGGCCGGGCCAGAGCCGGCCGCCGCTCCTCAATTTCTCTCACTCCTTCAACTCCTCCGCGCGGCACGGAATCGTGCCGGCGGCACGGCCGGCCACCTGGCCGGCCGGACCTCCACCGGACGCACGCCCGGCGCCGGTGGAGGCGACAGGCCAAGCTCGGGCCCGGCGAGGCGGCGAGCACGCCGCCGGGCCCGAACCAACCGGCGGAAGCCGGTTCGGCTTCCGCCACCGCGCGAGAGGAGGGCCAATTGGCCCTCCCTCTCCTCTCTCTCTCCACCACCACCCCGCCGGACGCCTCCCCCGGCGCCGGCGGGGTCGCCGGCCAAGGCTCAGGCCCGGCGCGGCGGCGAGCACGCCGCCGGGCCTGAACCAAGGGGATCGGCCGGTTCCTTTCTTCTCTCTCTGATCTCTCTGTCTCTCTCTCTCTCTGGTTCTCTTTCTCTCTCTCTCAGGCTCTTTCTCTCTCTCTCTCTCTCTCTCTCCTCTCTCTGCTCTCTCTCTCTCTCTCTCAGGGGATTACCTGATGGAAGCGGACGCCCAGGATGATGGAGGGAGTCCCCCCTCCATCATATAAATAATTCCCTACGCAACGCTTCAGCTCAAGGACTCGGAAACCCATCAGACGCGACTCGAGAATCCAAGCGGCATACAGGGAACTTAAATGTTATAATAACACCAGGTGCCACCCCAATTAATACAGAGAGTTAACCTCCCCACTATTAAATTTCCGGGGGTTTACATTCTCCCCTCCTTATAAGAATTTCGTCCTCGAAATTGATATACATCCAATAGAATATAGAATCCAAATTTTCCCTCTCATAATCAATTAAATTTTATTAAAAGTCACGGTCATCTATACTTCATTGATCTTCATAAGTCAATTCTTTCTTAAGTTAAATTGGTTCAAGTTCTAGCACATAACGGGGTTTAAAATATACCTCCTCAGTTATAAAGATTTGAAACACATTGAACACCCCAAAGAGTAATGAAAGCAGTGTTAAGCTATAAGACACTTCCTTCATCTTGATCAAAGTTTCTAATGAACTAATGTTTTGTGACACAAGTCACCTCTAACACAACCTCATAACATCATTGGTTAGCAACATATCAGGTACTCTCGATTCCTTAATAAGACAGTTTGAAATTCTCGTGAATTAGATATAAGATATTTTCTTTCAATGCTCTCTCAACTCTTGAATAGTTGAATGTACCATTAATCATTACGACACTTATATCAATCATCATAATATACTTGGTTTCACTCTTGAATACTTCAATCTAACACTAATGAACATCATGTCAATCATTTAAGATATCTTTCATAATTATCGTAATTAAAAATTCATTTTCTTTGAATATGGATATGCCACTCATGGCTGATTGATAATTTATCCATCCAGTCTCGAATTCAGAAAGTACTCAATTGCAATTAATCAAAATATGTAATTAACTATTCCATTCCCAAAATATCATCAATATTAATCATCCCTATAACCAGCAGATGAGTTCATAATCTTACAATATCAATAATGTAAGTTCTACAATTAAAATTCATTATATTCATCCACATTCAAATTCAATTTTTATACCTCAAGATCCATATATCAACTCAATTGCAATATGGACATACTGGTGTTTAGTTATATTAGTCATCAATTGCAATTTTCCACTACTATGGTTTATTCCATATATTTATCTATCTTTTATTGCATATTCAATTAAAATTTCATCTCCATATTATTTAAAGGTCTAAAATTGCTACGAATCATTTCCAACAAGTTTAATGGAGCTAAAACCTCTAGAAGCCCCTTGACCTCCCCACTGGACAAGGCTACCAGCCAGGGAGCCCACATAATATCATTGGCTTGCGATGGTTCATTCTCAATTCCTATCAAACTTGTAATTCAATTAATGTTGATAAACTTTAAATTTCAAGCTCCCAAAGCATAATTCATGAAATTCCTTGAAAGTCATAATTGTCTCAATGTCATCCAAGTATTTTGCCTAGAGTGTCATTATGCATATGTCCCTAAGATCATAACCTGGGTCCTGTGGGTTATGGGCCCACCATGCTTCCGCTGCGCACTCTGATGCTGCATGTCCTATAGACTGCGCCATACTCGAGAGAGCTTGAAGCATCTCGGACTGGAATCTGGTAGACTGTCCTCCTCATACAGTTGGCTCCTAGTACGGTGAGCCATAACTATTTTCTGTTAAATTAGATGTGGTTAATATCATAAACTAAAGTGTCAGGTGTCTCTAAGTATAATGTCATCAAAATATGTTCTCTCCGTGTTATCATGTCAATATGTCTGTGTCCCTAGGGTCATAAGTTCTCTACCTGTTATCATGTCAATATGTCCGTGTCCCTAGGTCATAACCTATGCTCTGATACCATAAAAGCTGTCACGCCCCAGACCCAAAAATTTTGAGCTAGGGTGACAACCCGCCGCGTGCCGGGCACGCAAGGCGTCCCGAAACATGACACTGAGTTCAATAAAAGCAATAACCTATATATCATTCAAGTCCATGTCTTTAATACAATCCATAACTAAAGATTTGGGCTACAAGCCCTACACATAAGCATTACAGGGGTTACATCAACATATGAATCCACTTTATAGAAGCTCCAACGAACCTATGGTTCCTTACACACCACAATGATAAAGTCTGGGCATCAAGCCCTACACATATATAATATTGGGGCTACAACAAAATAATGATCTGGCTTATTTAATAGAAGATCCATCACCCCAAATCCATCTTCAACCTCGTGGCTCTGATAAAAACATTGTAAGGATTTTGTGAGCTTACACTCAGTAAGTAAACCATGTTATACAGTCCAATCATAGCATAGCAATCAATAAGCATATAAATAATCTGCATGCATAAACATTTCACAAATACTCAAACATGTAATGTAAGTAAACTCATCATTGTTATATTATATCATATGTGTCCCAAGGCCCTGCAATGCCCCATAACAAAGGAGAGCCGTGGTGGCACATATAAATATAATTCAAATCATTTGCACTCATCATTGTTGTATTATATCATAGCAAATTATCAGTGCATATAAACAATTCATTGTCATATTATATATATGTGTCCCACGGCCCTGCAATGCCCCATAACAAAGGAGAGCCGCGGCGGCACATATAAATATAATTCATTCTTTTGCACAATCACTCCATTATGCAATGTAAGTATTATATCATGCGTGTCCCATGGCCCTGCAATGCCTTATAATAGGGAGAACCGCGGCGGCACTTATGAATATAATACCAATCATTTGCATCCATAATTGCTCAATTATACTTTATAAGTAAACCCACTGTTTATACTCTCAATGGTAACTGTAAATGTGACCCACGGCCCTGCATATCTCAATAGTGTACCAGCCAGCATTCCCTTAAAGCATCCCCCTACTGAAAGGTCAAGATACCAGGGTCACGCCAATAATGTATCAACAAGCATTCCCTAGAAGTATCCCCCCTACTGAAAGGGTCGAAATACCAGGGTCACGCCAATAATGTATCAACCAGCATTCCCTAGAAGTATCCCCCCTACTGAAAGGGTCGGATACAGGGTCATGCCAATAATGTATCAACCAGCATTCCCTAGAAGTATCCCCCCCTACTGAAAGGGTCGGAATACCAGGGTCACGCCAATAATGTACCAACAAGCATTCCCTAGAAGTATCCCCCCTACTGAAAGGGTCAAGATACAGGGTCATGCCAATAATGTACCAACAAGCATTCCCTAGAATATCCCCCCTACTAAAAGGTCTACCAGGGTCACGCCATGTCGAAATCCACCAGAACACGTCCTCTAGACGTGTGTGTGGTATAACAGGATAAAGGAGAGCCGTGGCGACACATAACAGTACCTCACATCACATCAATACATCAATACATCAATCATGTAGTAAAACAGTGGATTATACTTACTGAACAATTGCATGTAATATATCACATCAATGTCACACTAACTGCATCTCATGCATAGCAACTGCATCTCATCATGCATAGCATCATGCATAGCATCTCTCATGCATAGCAACAGCATCTCTCATGCATAGCAACAGCATCTCATGCATAGCAACAGCATCTCACATGCATAGCAGCATCTCACATGCATAGCAACAGCATCTCACATGCATAGCACATCTCACATGCATAGCAACATATCTCACATGCATAGCATATCTCACATGCATAGCATCCATACATGAACTCATAGTATTCATCTACTTACACAATTAGCCAATAACAATTCACAATTTAACTACGCATATCCTGAAATAACTTATTTAATAAACTGATAACTGGCTTACTTACCTTCGCACGCAATCAACAGATATATCAGCTAATCAGATGTCGGGATACCTACAGGATCATTTACACAATTAAATGATTAAAATCTGGATAATGAAATGATTCCTAAGACTCTACCCTAACCAATCCACGGGCCCAACTTTGGACTCGAATATCTCCACTATACTCACTCAAATGGGGAAGTAAAATCATCCCCAGAAACTAGATTCAACCTAGATTCCAACCATATAATTATTTTAATTTTTCGGCCCGTTACAGGGCCCAAAAATAGCCCAAACTCAGCTCACAGCACGGCCCAAAAGGCCTGAACCGGCCGGCCCAGCCGGCCCGGTTCATCCTAAACCACCCGATCCCCTGTTTCACCGAACAGGGGACGGGAACATGGCCGGCGGCCGGGGCCGCCGCCGGCCAAATTGAGGGCGGCCCGGCCGCCGGTGGCCGGGCCAGAGCCGGCCGCCGCTCCTCAATTTCTCTCACTCCTTCTAACTCCTCCGCGCGGCACGGAATCGTGCCGGCGGCACGGCCGGCCACCATGGCCGGCCGGACCTCCACCGGACGCACGCCCGGCGCCGGTGGAGGCGACAGGCCAAGTCTCGGGCCCGGCGAGGCGGCGAGCACGCCGCCGGGCCCGAACCAACCGGCGGAAGCCGGTTCGGCTTCCGCCACAGCGCGAGAGGAGGGCCAATTGGCCCTCCCTCTCCTCTCTCTCTCCACCACCACCCGCCGGACGCCTCCCCCGGCGCCGGCGGGGTCGCCGGCCAGGTATCAGGCCCGACGCGGCGGCGAGCACGCCGCCGGGCCTGAACCAAGGGGATCGGCCGGGTCCTCCTTTCTTCTCTCTCGTGATCTCTCTGTCTCTCTCTCTCTCTGGTTCTCTTTCTCTCTCTCTCAGGCTCTTTCTCTCTCTCTGGTTCTCTTTCTCTCTCTCATGCTTTCTCTCTCTCTCTCCCGCTCTCTCTCTCTCTCTCTCTGAGAGGCAGGGGATTACCTGATGGAAGCGGACGCCCGGATGATGGAGGGAGTCCCCCTCCATCTTATAAATAATTCCCTACGCAACGCTTCAGCTCAAGGACTCGGAAACCCATCAGACGCGACTCGAGAATCCAAGCGGCATACAGGGAACTTAAATGTTATAATAACACCAGGTGCCACCCCAATTAATACAGAGAGTTAACCTCCCCACTATTAAATTTCCGGGGGTTTACAGTGGTGAATCCCCCAGTTTGCCCAGAAACTTGGGTAGAGATTTGTCATGTTTTACTGAAACAAGAAATAAGAAATCGATAAAACTTTCATTAAGGCAGAAATATAAAATCCCAATTTTCCAGGAAATATTACTGCATTTTATTGAAGAAATATAAGAATCCCAATTTTCCAAAAAATATGATTGCAGTTTTACAAAATGCTTTCATGAAAACTTACAAAAGAGAAAAGTTTCTCGCAATATTTTTAGACATTTTTTTATGTAAACACTCAGTTTAATTTGTCTATAACTAATTTAAGAATGACATGCCATAATATCAAAGCCTGCCACAGACGATGTATAAGAAGGAAACTGGACCAAAAATTTGTTATGTATAAGAAGGAAACTGGGCCAAAAATTTGTTAAAAGCTAACAGAACAAAAGTTAGCTGGCACACTTAGTTAGAAAAGCAAACTTCAAATATGAGCACTTTTTAAATAAACAATCAGAATGTCTTAATTTTTCTCTTCTTTTTTTTTTTTTAAAAAAAAGACAGCTAGACCTTATTGTTATTTCCTAGTGGCCACATAAAACTTACAAAGCATTTAACTACTTAGAACTTTGATTAAAAAAAAAGATTTAACACAAAGACAATTTTAAAACTTTTCTAACATGACTGCAAATTTTTGAAGCTTATTTCCAGCATCAATAAAAGTGCATTATTGAAAAATCTCAAATCTAGCAAATTCTTGGTCTATAACTGATCTTCCAAAAATGGTCACGAAATGCCACAAACAGATTAAAGACAGAAGACACTAGGCTAAGTATACCTACAAACGACAGTTATTTGTTCAAGTCTTATGTGCTAGAGTTTTCTCTGTTACATCTTGGCATCAAGTCTGGATAACCATTTTATTTATTCAAGCAATCTCTGTTCTTAAAAATGGCTGTCTTTTTTTTTTTTTTTTGTTAAGCCTTTACAAGTTCCATGCATCAAGGAACAAAGGGAAGCCATAACAAGAATTAAACTTGAACGACACGGAATCACGAACCTTAGCTCTTGAAGATTCAGTGGCTTGCATATATCTAGGAAGGGAATTGCTGCTGCTGTCCTTGGACTCATGATCAATGCGATCAGGTTTAGCCATAGCAAATGTGTTGTGCCTCTTGCTAACACGAACCTTAGCTCTTGAAGATTCAGTGGCTTGCATATATCTGGGAAGGGAATTGCTGCTGCTGTCCTTGGACTCATGATTAATGTGATCAGGTTTAGCCATAGCAAATGTGTTGTGCCTCTTGCTAACACGAACCTTAGCTCTTTTAGATTCAGTGGCTTGCATATATCTGGGAAGGGAATTGCTGCTGCTGTCCTTGGACTCATGATCAATGTGATCAGGTTTAGCCATAGCAAATGTGTTGTGCCTCTTGGTATTCTTTGCATCGTTTGGTAATATTTTGTGCCTTTTCTTCCACCTGAGTCACTTTTTGGAATTGATGGTGAGTTCTTGCATGCCAATTGAGATTTTTGCTTTCGAGCATGGTTATTGTTTTTTGCCTTGCTTATTTTATTTTTTGCTGATTTCTGACTCGGTGGTGTCCTGTACGACTCTGAAGCAGTTACATGGCTTATGGGAGAGCTCTCTGGTGATGAACTACAAATTTGTGCATCTTTTAGATATTCAACTCCAACCTGAATACTTGATCCTGTTGACTCCGCCGGTGGTTGATGCTGCTACAGAATCAACAGCAGGAACAGTGCTGAACAAATTTTCATCACTTTTCTTAAGTTTTTGTCGCTGTAACACATCTGACTCAGAGCAATAAAATTTTGTGCCACAATTCATATTTTCAATATTTAATGCACTATCAGAAC
The DNA here is from genome assembly GCA_900491605.1 of Calamus simplicifolius. Taxonomy (NCBI): domain Eukaryota; kingdom Viridiplantae; phylum Streptophyta; class Magnoliopsida; order Arecales; family Arecaceae; genus Calamus; species Calamus simplicifolius. The sequence continues at coordinate 645,069 of UESW01004614.1, read as the reverse complement.
CATCAGTCAAATTACAATTTCCTTTGTCTAAAGCTCCAATCTCAAGTATAATACCCTTGGCATCACCTTCAGATATTTCAGGCAAGTCAAACATGGGAGAGACAGACGTCTCAGTGTCACATTCTAAAGCAGAATTCTTAATTTTATCCTGAGATCTTGAGTTTTCCACTATGCCAATCTCTTTTGTCTTTGTCAAGGAATCAATTTGAGGATGAACTAATTTAGACTGAACCTTGGCACCTTGATTGACAAAAGTGACATAACTACCAACACTAGAAACTAAGCTTAGTTCCTCAAATTTTGATTGCACAGCAGAAAATGCTGGACTCTCTGCATTTCTTGACCTCAATGCACACTTTTTTCCTTCAGTCTCCAGTGATTCACAAGTCATCCCTTCACTAGTACACTTATGGTTTCCCATGTCAAATCCAGGTTCCGCATAAATATTATCGAGTAAGGAATGTGAAGTTGCATTTGATTGAACTGATAATTGACTTGCAGTAGAATCAAACATCTCTCCAATTCTCATATTCCCTTCTATTATGCCCAAAGTCTCACTCTCACACTGGGATTGCCCTTGATCATTTTTTGCTACAGAACTCATTTGTTGATTTGGAGTAGATATAGGAACATTTATTTGGTATTCAACAGAATTTTCATATGTTAAACTTACTTCACCCTCAATTGGGGCTGCTGATTCACTATTCTCTTCCATCAAGCCTGATGTCTCACTCTCATACTGGGACTGCTCTTGGTCAACTTTTGCTACAGAATCCATTTCTTGATCTGTAGTAGATACAGCAACATCAATGAGATATTTAGCAGATTTATCATATATTGAACTTACTTCACCCTCAATTGAGGCTGTTGATTCACTATTTTCTTCCATCATGCCTGATGTATTACTTTCATACTGGGACTGCTCTTGGTCATCTTTTGCTGCAGAACTGTTGCTTTGATTTGGAATAGATACAGAAATATGAACTTCAACTTCACCAGAATTTTTCCTTATTAAATCCCCTGCACTATCAATTGGGGTTGCTGGTTCAAAGGGAGAAGACACTGAATCTGATGATACAGAGGCAACAGGATCAGGAACCACATTTGCTATATCAAACGCAGCAATGTTAGTTTTTTTCTTCTCTCCCTGACAATCTTTATCTAACTTAAACTGCTGCTGCTGCCCTGTTTCTAAAGACATCACAAACGTCCACCTCTCCAACCATTTCCATGTTGAATCAGACCTCAAAGGATCACAACTGACAATAATTGGTTTTATATTGGGCGTTGGCTCCAGAAGCTTGCAGTGAAGTATAAAACTATAAGTTCTATTTGAAAGATTAAATACCAAGAGAAATGTTTTACTAGACTTGGAGAGCAGAAAAGGGATCAGTAAATCATACCAGATGAACGAATGCATTGGAAAGCAATTTCTCAATTGAAGCATATGATGTATATGATCTCATGCCACTATTAATCTGAAATGAGAAACAAGGTCAGACTTAAATGGAATATGAAACAACAAAAAAGAAGAGAACAGCGATATAGCTTTTAATGATATTATATGAGAACCTAAAAAAATTTAATGGAAGATAAATCTCAGATTAGTAATTGCTGTTAGGATGGATTTGATGGCCTAGTTGAAAAAGTAGAAAAGAACAAAGCGAGGGGGAGGAAACACAACAAATATGGATTGAATAGCATGTCCAGGTCTCAGCAGTGAGCAACCACAGCAGTATTTTAAGAGGTTAGAAAAGAAAGAATGCTGGACATAAAAATTTCACAACTTGTTGGCAGAGCATTACTTAGTTCACATAGCATTTGAAAATAGACAATACAGGATTGAAAGAGACTAGTCTGCTAAAATGTTTAATCTAACACTAGAATGATTCCAAACTCCACTACATACAAGCTCCAAACATTGTCCAGTCTACATGTACAACACGACCCTGGTTGTTAAAAAAGAAGTGTGGAATAAAGAATGAAGCAAAAGCATCGTCAAGATGTTTCGTACCAAGGAATCTACCTGCAGCTTCTCATCAATCTGCTCTTCTGCAGCAGACTTCTCCTCTAGTCGATGTGCAAGGCGAGCCCGTACAAGTGCTTGCATTTTGATGATGGCTTGTGCACATTGCAAAGTTCCCACAGCTTGTCTCCTGACAAGATGACCACGTATGGCAGCTTGCAATTTGACAATGTTCTTACATTTTTCAAGTTCTTTCTGAGCCTGTAATTATTTAAAAAGTCAAGAAAATTACAATTCACAGCTAAGAATGTTAAAATCTCAATAATCACTGTACCAAGTATCTCCTGGTTGCAGCCTGGATGACAGTAGCAACACCTTCCTGAAAAACGTTATCATTGGTGGTTGTAACTTCAGCAGCAAGCAGCGAGTTAGAAACTTCTGGATCAATTAGAGCTGACAATGGAGTTGTTTCATTTTCCTGTTCTAGGCTTGGGGGGGATTTGGAACAAACGAATGTACCATACCAGGTACTTTTGAATCAACTGGAACTCTAAATGAGGGTTTTTCATTTGTCTCTTCTAGTATGGTTGGGATTTCTGGAACAGGTGATTCTTTTTCAGAATAAAAGTCATTGGTCATGGTTTCTAGCATTTTCATGTTAAAATAAGGTTCTGAGATGACAGGGTTGTTTTTCACTAGATTTCTAGATGACCTCTTTCGGAAACTCCACCTCCCTTTATCTAATGTTGCTTTGCTCTGCAAATAGATTGAAAACATAATCAGAAAAAATCATATTCAGCAGACAAAAATGAAGATAAAGTTGCTGGCAAAAGATAGAAAAAAGGCATATTAAGAATAACTTATGGTAGTGATAGAGCTAACATGGTGTATATGGCATTAGAATTTAGAATAACCACTGAAAGATGCTTTACAAAAACAAATCCTACTAAAGCTAAGTTATGGTAGTAATAGAGTTAGCATTGTATATATATATGGCATTGGAATTTAGAATAACCACTTGAAGATGCCTACACAACCAAATCCTATTAAAGCCATAACAAAAGGATAGGCATGAAGAAAGAAACTTATGAAAACAAAGGCATAAAGGAAAATAAATAAATTTCTTTAAGAGAAGCAAAATAAATGAAATGGCTCCCCTATCATATTTATAGTGAGCTTGAAAGGAAAGGACTGTTATGTCGTAGAATATGTTACAAGGATTGATGTGAGTGGAGAAAACAATTACAAGATATTACTCATGGCTTCCCCTGAAGTGAATGTCTTGTACATAATTCATCCAAAGGTACCAAAAAATATGATTTATTTGAGTGCTATCTAATCATTCGGATTAAGTTATTATTTAAAATGAAATTTCCTAATCCATTAAAAATGTTTGACTCAAAACTCAATAACTATAAACAAGATATTGAAATTAAACCTTTTTCCCCCTCTAAGATCTTAAAATATGATTGTTTCTAAAGAAAAGAAAAATGTTCACTATATTAATTCTATGATGGTAATGGTGAAAAAGAATGACTCAGGTTTTCATCTGAAATTTCTAGTTCAATATAACCGAGGAATGTTGTGTTGTGCATGATATAGCCAATCACTTTTAGATGAACATATCTGCAATATATACTTTCTTTCTTTGTTTTTAAAGGTAGATCTATGTTACATATTTTCATCCATGGTCTTTTACATGTTTGATGATTCCTTCTTGTTCTGGTAGTCTTATGGTCACATCTTTGCACAAATATTGCTAGACTATGGTCAAAATTTTTGGCTAAAAACATAAGTTTCATATACAACTTATCAAAGATTCTGGTTTTATCCAGAGTTACTGAAATAGCCAAAACCACATATAGAAAGGGCTTGCATTGGTCTGACACATTTCTTTCGGATGCTCCTATTTTCCCCTTGAGCCAAAAAACACAGACCTGGTTATTGATCATCAGATATTTCGTGATTGAATTCAGATTCCACATGATTTTGGTTCTTGAAAGGGAGTTGGGTCTAGCACCTCTATTTGTCAAAAATTGTAATATCTAAATCAAGGTCAAGGTCTTAGCCAAGATATGCAAAATTAGTACCAAGAATTGTATTAGTACAAGTTAGAATGATACTTACAAAATAATTTTTTAACTTAAACCTCTTCCTTTTTTCTTTTGGCAAGGCTCAACATGGCACGTGCCATATCAACTATTGATGACCGGCACTCCACTAGCACTGGTGCTAGAAAGCTTTGTTCGAAAAAGAAATGATCTTTCAGCCTTATTCGGATTGCATAAATTCCCAAATTTGGAAATGAAATAGATTCTTTTAACATTTCATAAAAATTTCAAAGAAAGCATTTTTATATAAGCATCCAAGCTGTTAGATTTCATGAAAAATTTCAAAGAAAGCATTTTTATAAAGCATCCAAGCTGTTAGCAATAAATAGAGAGTTTTCTAAGCTTGAGGCAAAAATCAATGAAATTTTAAAGAATAAGTTGCCATCCACAAAAGATTTAAAAAGAAAAAATATAACCATAGATATGAAATATATAGATTTGCTACATGAATTCTTATTGCCGACAATTTCTATTTAAGATTATCTCCAACGTTACCATAAGTTATCCAAAATCCTAATGCATAGTTTCCATCCATGTTTGCTTATCCTTTCCCATTATCCTTCCTTACAAGCAACTCTCCTTGCAAGGTGATGTGGCCTGTGGCGCCACGTTGACATTCACCACAAAGTCGACTGACGGCATGGACAGAGGCAGGTCGCCCTGCATCTCCAAGGCAGCCCCGCTCGCCAGTAGGGCCGCACGTCTCCAAGTCAGCCCCAGCAGCTCCGGCTTCTCCAAGTTGGCCACTGGTGGCTCCGGCTTCTCCAAGTCGGCCCCAGTAGCACCGACATCTCTAAGTCGGCCCCTGAGGCCCTGGCTTCTCCAAGTTGGCTCCAGCAGCCCCGACGTCTCCAAGTTAGCCTCCAGTGGCTCCGACTTCTCCAAGACGGCCCCTGGCGGCCCCGCACATCTTCAAGTCAGCCCCAGCAGCCCCGACTTCTTCAAGTTGGCCCTTGGCGACCCCGACTTCTCCAAGTCGGCTCCAGCAGCCCCGATATTTCAAGGTCAGCCCCGACGACTTCGACTTCTCCAAGTCGGTCCCTCGCGGTCCTGATCTCTCTAAGGCAGCCCCGCTCTCCAGTAGGGCCGCACATCTCCAAGTCAGCCCCAGCAGCTCTGGCTTCTCCAAGTTGGCCTCTGGTGGCCCCGGCTTCTCCAAGTCGTCCCCAGTAGCCCCAACATCTCTAAGTCGGCCCCTGATGGCCCCGGCTTCTCCAAGTCGGCTCCAGCAGCCCCGACGTCTCCAAGTTAGCCTCCAGTGGCTTCAACTTCTCCAAGACGGCCCCTGGCAGCCCCGAACATATCCAAGTCAGCCCCAGCAGCCTCGACTTCTTCAAGTTGGCCCTTGGCGGCCCCGACTTCTCCAAGTTGGCTCCAGTAGCCCCGATATTTCAAGGTCGGCCCCGACGACTCCGACTTCTCCAAGTCAGCCCCTAGTGGTCCTAGTCTCTCTAAGGCAGCCTCCAGCAGTCCTGACTTCATCTACCACCTGACCTTGGCCACCTAACACTACCAGGCCTACCTACCGCCTGACACAACCAGGTGTTGGGATATGTGGCCATAAACAAATAACATTTATTATTTTGCTGAATAATTCGAAATTTTTTTTTAATATTATACTTGCATGCATGTTTTGATGCTTTATAAATATCAAAAATCCCTGGATTATTTAAATGTAACTTTAAATATTGTATATAAGTGTTATATATAGAGGATAATATTTAAAATAAAATAATCTAAATTTATCCATAATTATAAATTAAAGTTGTAAAAGGGATCTTTAATTTAAAATTACTAGCACGGTTCATTACATTCTAAATGAAACGATCTTATCCAGATTATTGATAATAAGATTATTGGAATGAAAGTGCTTTATGAAATTTGATTATATAGGACTGGAATGCGACTAATTATGAATCTCTAATAAATTTCATTGTTAAAATAGAGTATTCAAAATTAATTAATGATGGCCATATATGAATCGATCTTAATTTTGAGTAATTAATACTCTTGTTTATTGTATTATATTTTTTGACATATCGAATAATGACACAGAAACATAGTGTCAAATTCTTGGTATATTAAATATATAATAACATAAGTAGCCAGGAATATTAATATACAAGATAAAATCCATTCCTTCGTAAAGAAGTCAAATGAACGGTAAGTGTTGATTCGGGACTTGAATAATAAGAGCGCTCAATTTATGATTGGATCATAAATATTATTCATTATAGAATTAATGGTACTTATGGATAAAGATATAATTAAAGAGGTTAACAGAAAATGCTTCAAACCGAAATGTTTAAAGTCACTGAACCAACTCCTAAAAGAAGAAAAGTTGTGAATAATGACAATAGCACGTATTTATGGCATTTGAGGCTTGGTCATATTAATATAGACAGAATAGAAAGACTAGTGAAGGATGGTCCTTTAGGAGAGCTAAGAATTGACACTCTACAGTCTGCAAATCCTGTCTAGAAGGCAAAATGACCAAAAAACCTTTTTCAGCAAAAGGTGAAAGAGCAAAAGCACCTTTATAAATCATACATATTGATGTATGTGGGCCTTGAATGTCAAAACTAAAGGGGGCTATGAATATTTAATCACATTCATTGATGATTATTCTAGATATGGATATGCATATCTGATGCAAAGAAAATCCGAGGCCTTTGAAAAGTTCAAAGAATTCCATGCTGAAGTAGAAAAATAACTCAGTAAATCAATCAAAACTCTTCGATCTGATCGAGGAGGAGAGTACTTGGTTATGGATTTCAGGACCACTTGATTGAGAATGGAATATTATCACAGCTCACGGCACCTGCGATACCACAGCAAAATGGTGTAGCTGAAAGAAGGAATCGCACTTTGCTTGATATGATAAGATCAATGTTAAGCTATTCTTGTTTGCCTACCTCATTTTGGGGATATACATTATAAACAGCTGTATACATTCTAAACTTAGTTTCATCTAAGTCAATCCCTAAGACTCCCTTAGAGTTATAGAACGGTCGCAAACCTAGTTTGAGACACATCCGCATATGGGGATGTCCACCCATGTGATGAAGAAAAGACTAGAAAATTGGAACCTCGTTCAGAAGTATGCATGTTTGTTGGATACCCTAAGGGAACGAGAGGAGGTCTATTTTATAGTGCTAAAGATAACAAAGTATTTGTGTCAACAAATGCTATTTTTTTAGTACAATTATATGATCGAATTCAAATCTAGAAGTAAAGTAGTTCTGGAAGAGTTGCTAGCTGATGAGATCAGCTCCACACAACAAAAGTTGTTGAACGACAAAAAGTTGAGACCACTACTCAAGATCAAATTCCACCACCACCACCACGTAGTGGGAGGAAAATAAGATTACCCATCCACTATGGTCAGGATGGAGAAGCACAAGTTTTAGTCACCGATGGCAGTGATGATGATCCATTGTCATACAAGATGGCAATGGAGGATGTTGATCAAGAGAAATGGCAGGAAGCCATGAAACTCGAAATGGAATCAATGTATTCTAATACAGTCTGGAAGCTTGTAGATCTACCAGAAGGCGTAAAGCCTATTGGATGCAAATGGATATAAAAGAGAAAAAGAGGAGCCGATGGAAAAGTAGAGACTTTCAAAGCTAGGTTGGTGGCAAGGGTTTTACCCAAAAGGAAGGAGTTGATTATGAAGACACTTTTTTGCCAGTAGCCTTGCTAAAATCCATTCGGATTCTCTTGTCCATTGCTACTCATTATGATTATGAGATATGGCAAATAGATGTCAAGATGGTGTTTTGAACGGCCATCTTGAAGAGACTATTCATATGGTCCAACCAGAGGGTTTTGTGGTTAAAGGCCAAGAGCAGAAAGTCTGCAACTTGCAAAGGTCCATTTATGGGCTTAAGCAAGCTTCTAGATCTTGGAATATCAGATTTAATGAAGCCATAAAATCTTATGGTTTTGAACAAAATTTAGGCGAACCTTGTGTCTATAATCTAAAGGAAGGAAAGAAAGTGGTCTTCTTAGTTCTTTATGTGGACGACATTTTACTCATTGGGAATGATGTAGGATCTCTGTCCAAAATAAAGAACTGGCTAGCCAGCCAATTCCAAATGAAGGATTTGGAAGAAGCAAGCCACATTCTTAGCATCCAAATTATACGGGATCGCAAGAATAGGCTTTTGGCATTGTCTCAGGCATCGTAGATTGACAAGGTGCTTATCAGATTTGCGATGCAAAACTCTAAGAAAGGTAATTTACCTACTCGACATGGAGTTCATCTTTCTAAAGAGCAGTGTCCTAAAACCACAAGAGGAGGAAGATATGAGAAGATTCCCTATGCTTCGATAGTTGGTAGTTTGATGTATGCAATGTTGTGTACAAGACCCGACATATGCTTTGCAGTGGGAGTGGTTTGCCGATACCAGTCAAACCCAGGATTGGATCACTGGGTTGTGGTCAAGCATATTCTCAAATATCTGAGGCGAATGGGAAACTATATGCTGGTATATTCTGGTAGGGATTTGATTCATATTGGATATACAGATTTTGATTTTCAATCAGATAGAGACTCTCGGAAGTCTACCTCTGGAGCGGTGTTCACTTTGAGAGGAGGAGCCATTATATGGAGAAGCATCAAGCAAACCTGCATTGCTGACTCAACCATGAGGCTGAATATATAGCAGCTTGTGAAGCAGCTAAGGAGGCAGTCTGGCTTCGAAAATTCTTGAAAGATCTAGAAGTTGTTCTGGATATGCATGAACCAGTTAGACTCTACTGTGACAACAGTGGCGCAGTAGCCAATGCCAAGGAACCCAAAAACCACCGTAAAGGAAAGCATATAGAGAGAAAATTTTACCTTATGAGAGAGATTATCAGTAGAGGAGACGTTTCAGTTGATAAGATCGCATCTGCGATCAATATAGCTAATTCGTTCACTAAGACATTACCGGCTCAGGGTTTTGAGCTACATCTTGAAGGAATGGGACTTAGAGACATGTCTCATTTGCTTTAGGGCAGTGGGAGATTGTTGGGATATGTGCTCATAAACAAATGACATTTATTATTTTGCTGAATAATTTAAGAAATTTTTCAATACTATACTTGCATGTTTTGATTCTTTATAAATATCAAAAATTCTTGGATTATTTAAATGTGACTTTAAATATTGTATATAAGTATTATATACAGAGGATAATATTTAAAGTAAAATAACCTAAATTTGTCCATAACTATAAATTAAAGTTGCAATCGGGATCTTTAATTTAAAATTACTAGTGCGGTTCATTACATTCTGAATGAAACGATCTTATTCGGATTGTTGATAATGAGATTATCGGAATGAAAGCTTTATATAATTTGATTATATATGACTGGAATGCGATTAATTATGAATCTCTAATAAATTCGTTGTTAAAATAAAGTATTCAAAATTAATCAATGATGGTTATATATGAATCAATTTTAATTTTGAGTAATTAATAGACTCCTATTTATTGTATTATATTTTTTGACATTCCGGGTAATGACATAGAAACATAGTGTCAAATTTTGGTATATTAGAAATATAATAACATAAGTAGCCAGGAATATTAATATACAAGATGAAATCCATTTCTTTGTAAAAAAGTTAGATGGACGGTTTCCATAATTGTTGATTCGAGACTTGAATAATAAGAGCTCTCAATTTATGATTGGATCATAAATATATTATTCATTATAGAATAAATGGTACTTATGGATAAAGATATAATTAAAAAGGTTAATGGAAAATGCCTAAACTGTTTATGGAGAATTGATTTATATGTAGTGACTATATCAATGGACGATTCAAATCCTTTTGAATATAATTAATTTTATAATTTTAAGAGTGCAGTTCTAAATTTTTAGTGGAGTAATTTGGAATTAATAATTTTGATATTTTAATTAAGGTGTTAATTGAATGTTAAAATTACTGGAGCTTAAAATTATAATGTCCATAGTTCCTCTGGATGGCTCCATTAAATTATGTGAACTTTATGATATGTTGGGTTGAGTTATTAATTTGAAATTGAGAATTCTAAATTAATTTTCATATAAAAATTAATTGGATTAATTTTTATTTTAAATAATATGATTATTTAAAAATAAATTTAAAATTATTTACGGTGTGCTAGGGAATACATCGTAGGCATATTCCACGAGAAGAGTCTATGTGAAAATTATTTAGCTATTGGAGAAATATATGGGATCGTGAGAGAGCCTTTCACTCTCCCGTAACATCCCATGATAAGTATATCAAAACTAACCAATAATTGGTTGTTGGATTGATATACGTTAAAGTAATTCCAAGATTTGAAAGTTATCTTTAAATTTTAATTAATTGATTAATTAATTAAAGAGGTTGGTAGTTATTATTCTCTTAGAATATAAGATTCACGAGAGAAGAATAACATCGGACAACAATCATCAACCACAGAGAGTTCTCTCCTTCAACTTCACTTTATCTCATGAGTTGAGAAGACAAATGAATAAAACTCAGTTATGTGATCTCAACCCAAATCAAAAGGAACGCCCACTCGTTCGCATTCATCATAATTTGAATAATGTTTGGAAAGATCCATGGTGATCGAAAGGATTTGGTGATTCCAAGGTAGTGTTGGTGGAGAATGAAAGGTTAATTTCTTAATCTCCTTATTGTTCTTGTTATTAAATTAATACGGTATAGATCGCTAACTCAATTTTTAAGATATGTGATTTGATCCTTATCTTGTTTCTAAGATATGTGATTTGATCCTTATCTCGCTTTCGCAAACATCTCAAAGTCGTATTGAGATTACCATCACCAGGCCCATCTATGCTTGGGCCACCTGCCTGACACGATCAGGCCCACCTACCATCTGACCCACACAGTTGATAGGACCAGGCTCACCAATCGCAAGACCCATTCTTTCGATGAAACCAGGCCCACCAACCAGCTCCTGTTCACGTAATCTTCATGAGTTCGGCAGACATTTTCCTTCACTAAACCCCATGTGGTTGATCCCCAGACCGATAACCGAATGTCTATAAAGGGGTAAGAGAATTCAAGGTAAGAGGATATATCTTTCTCACCCTGGGAAAAAACTACATAATTCTCAGGGCCTCCTTTCTCTAGAGAGCTTCTTCAAGCTCTCACTACTGTGACCTCGGTTACTAACTTGACCATCAGAGGGTCCTGGTTGGGCTAACCCCTGGCATTGGAACTTTTTGCAGGCCGTCCACTCCAGAGGAGGCTACGTTCGTAAATTGACGTTTTTGGACGGTTAACCTCGGTGATCGAGCATCAACAGATTGGCGCACCAGGAAGGGGGGGAAAAAGAAAGATGAGCTCTATAACATCTGTTTGCGAGTTCTCCTCTCCCTCTTTATCAACAATGATGGTAACGCGTACCCAAGATGCCTTCGCCAACAATCCTTGGGGGCATCTCCAACCGACGGAGCAGCAAGAGGCCAATCTCCCTACTGCTAACCCTTCGGCTACTCATGCGCTACCAGTCATGGCTAATCAAGCTGAATAGTTGGCCACACTCACCCAGTAAGTCTAAACCTGCATGGCAATGATCACGGACTCCGAGAGCAGCAATCCATGGCCACCCAGCATCAGCTTGCTCCACTTGCACCACCATCTACTGCACTGGCAGTCAGCAGTCTGCTCGAGGGAGGTCCTCCTGTCGGGGGACTGGCCACCTTCGTGCCTCTCCCAGAGAACACCATCGGGAGCTCCTCAAGAGGTCACGCTCCCCTGCTCATAGCCTGGATGAGTCTTCCCAGAGCCCCGACACCAAGAAGAGCCAAAGTGGAGGCACTACCACCCGTGCTCTTCCCTTTCTTCTTCTTCCTCATCCTCTGGGCCACCAAAGAAGATGTCAGCCATTAATCTCCAGGAGGAACATCTAGATGAATACCATCGACAGTTGGAGGAGCTTATCAGAAAAGTCAACAAACACCCAAAGGAAGAGTACGACACTTGTCCCCCATACACATGCCGAATCTTGGAAGATCCCATCCCTTCCAGATTTTGCCTCCTTCAGCTGATCCATACGATGGAACAACAGACTCTTTTGATCACCTCGAGAGCTACAATGCCCTCATGCAAGTCTAAGGGGCTACTGATGCCTCCTGTGCAAGGCCTTTCCCATGATCTTACGGAAGGCTGCCCGTGCCTGGCACTCTCGTCTGTCCCCGCACAGCATCAACTCCTTTCGGGAGCTGGAAAGAGCATTCCTGGCGTACTTCGATGCTTGTCGAAGAATCCCATGGGTCATGGATAGCCTCTTCTCCGTGCAACAGAAAGAGGTAGAGTCACTTCGAGATTTCATGACCCACTTCAAAATGGCTGCTCTTGAAGTATATCATCTGGACGATGCGGTGGCAACTCTGGTGCTGAAGCGAGGACTCCGCTCCTCCCGCTTCACTTTCTCTTTGGATAAGAAGTTGCCCAGCTCCTACTCTGACATTCTCCTCCATGCACAAAAATACATCCATGCGAATGAGGCCGACTTCATCCAGCGGGAGTCCGAGCAGGGCTCCGGCCGGAGGTCCATCTGCTCTGAGCCAAGCGAATCCTCTCGCCCCAAGAAGCTCAAGCTGCCACACCGATCGAACAATAGGCGCTGAAGCCTCACCCTCAGGAAAAGCGAGCTTATGCCCCTTTTTGTCCCCCGTTTTCACATCCTCATGAAGATCAAGGGCGAGCCATATCTCCAATGCCCTTCCCTTATAAAAAAAGTTTCTTCCGCGACAAAAGCTGCTACTGCCACTTCCACCAGGACTACGGCCATGACACCGACAACTGCTATAGCCTGAAGCATGCCATTAAGAAACTCATCTAGTGGGGTTACCTCAAAAATATGTCCAGAAGGCATCCCTGGTTGTTTTAGCACTTATGGGGCCCCCACTTGCTCAGGCTATTATCAACAACTTCCCGATGGAGAGGATGGTAAGGATGGTATCCTGGGGGGCAGCCTGTTCATCCAAGTGGCCTAGGAGGAGTGGGGACCTAGATGATGTAATCCCTAGAGGGGAGTTAGCTAGGATTGATACTTTAAACAATGAGGGCATTGTTGTTTCGATGATGATTGCCAAACACCCTGTAAAAAGAATCCTGATTGATAGTGGCAGCTCGGCTGACATCATTACCTACGATGCATTTGTTAGGATGGATTTGTCTCTTGACTCTCTTCAGCCAGTGACGGCTGTCCTGGTCGGGTTCACAGAAGATTCGATGAGGGTGAACGGTGAGATCACCTTACCCATGATGGCCAGGGCACCACTGTGTCAGAGCACAATCATGATGAGGTTCTTGATCGTCCGAGTACCTTTGGCATACAACGCCATCCTCGGCCAATCCGACCTCAACCTTCTTGATGCGGTCATCTTCACCAAGTGGTTGCTTATGCAATTCCTCACTAGCAATGGGATCAGCGAGATATGTGAGAAACCAACCCAGTCCTGCCCTGCTATCACACAGCTTCAAGTCCTCAATGGGCTGAGCCGATTTCAGAGGTGTCAAACCCCCAAGAGTCTGGTAAAGGAGAAGAGTTGACTGAGTGGCTACTGACTTTTTCACTAGGGGATGACCCGACAAGGATGGTGCGAGTCGGTGGACTTCTCCCTACGAAAGACCGGGATCACCTCCTAACTTTCCTATGGGATAACTTAGACATTTTTGTCTGGTTGGCATCCGACATGCTCGACTTTCATCGAAGGTAATCACTCACAAGCTCAACATCGACCCGAAGCACCATCCGATCCGCCAAAGAAAAAGGAGTTTTGCTCTCGAGTGATAGAGAGCCATTGACGAAGAGGTCAACAAGCTGCTTGCTACCGGCCACATTCGGAAGCGCACTATCCAGTTGGTTAGCCAACGTAGTCATGTTCGTAAGGCAAATGGGAGCTGGAGGATCTACATCGACTTCACCGACCTTAACAAGGTGTGCCCAAAAAATAGCTTTCCATTACCCCTGATTGATCAACTGGTGGATTCGACATCCGGTCACAAGCTTCTCAGCTTCATGGATGCCTTCTCTGGGTACAACTAGATAAAGATGGACCCGAATGACGAAGAGCATACCTCTTTTGTGACCGAAAAGGAAATTTACTGCTATAAGGTAATGCCTTTCGGCCTCAAGAATGCGGGAGCAACTTATTAGAGGTTGATGAACAAAGTTTTCAAAGATCAGCTAGGCCAAATATGGAGGTTTACGTAGATGACATGCTAACGAAGAGCACCCATGCCTCCGATCACATTTTTGATCGAGAGGAGACCTTCATCAATCTCCGTCGTTACAAAGTTAAGCTGAGCCCAAAAAAGTGTGCTTTTGGGGTCACGATGAAAAAATTTGTGGGCTTTATGGTGACTCAGCGAGGAATTGAGGCACACCTAGAGAAGATCAAAGCATCCTCGATATGAGGCCGCCGGCCAACAAGAAGAAGGTGCAGCGGCTCATCGGGAGAGTGGCAGCCCTAAGCCAATTTCTCTCTAAGTCGGCTGAAAGGCGCTTGCCCTTCTTCAAGGCCCTGCGCAAAGTGAACAGGTTCGAGTGGATGAAAGATTTCCAAAAAGCTTTCGAAAGATTGAAGGTGTTTCTATCTACCCCGCCACTCCTGTCGAAGCCAAGGGATAGGAAGAGTCTTTTCCTTTACCTTGCCGCCTCCTCAGAGTCTGTCAGCTCTGTCCTGGTGCACCTTGACTTCGATGGAACCCAGAAGCCTGTCTACTATGTAAGCAAGATGCTTCATGATGCTGAGGTCAGGTACTTCAGGACAAAAGATTATCTTCTCTCTAATCATTTTCGCTCAGCGTCTTCGACCATACTTCCAGGCTCACCCCATTGTAGTGCTCATGGACCAACCCCTCAAAGCCATACTGGCCTATCTTGACACCTTGGGCTGGCTTGTCAAATGGACAATCAAGTTGGGAGAGTTCAATCTCTCATTTCAGACAAGGCTAGCTCTAAAGTCCCAAGTCTTGATCGATTTTCTGATCGAATACATCTGGACTGAGGAGCAAGCAAAGGAGTCTTCCCTGGTGCAACCTGACATCGATCTCGACAACATGGGAGACTTTTAGATCCTCCACATGGATGGCACCTCAAATTCCTAAGGAAGCGGCATTGGCCTCATCCTTGCAGATCCAAAGGGCGAAAAGGTAGAGTACGCTCTCCGGCTCCTCATCAAAGCTACGAATAACCAGGCTGAGTATGAAGCCCTACTAGCCAGAGTAAGGCTTGCCCAGGAGCTTAGGGTGAAGCATCTTAGAGCCTTCACCGATTCTCAACTTGTCTGCAGACAAATCAACGGAGAGTACGAGGCATGGGACCCCACCATGGCGTAGTACCTAGATAAGGTTTGGCTCCTAATCTCTTCACTAGCCTATTTCAGCATCAGCTACATTTCTCGGAGTGAGAACGCCAAGGCCAACACCCTTTTCGCCTAGCCACCTTGGTTGGCAGCATCATGGGGAACACTTACATCGAGCACCTAGAGAGGCCTAGTATCGAGGACAAAGAGGAGGTTCTTCCATTTTCCTAGGAGCCAACTTGTATGGACACCTACGTTCGCTACCTCATGAACGGCACCCTCCCAACCAATCGCGGGAAGGCCAAGCTGCTCAATTGGAGAGCTTCTAAGTTTACCCTCCTAAATGGGCGCCTATACAGAAGATCATTTTCCTAACCCTTCTTAAATGCGTTGGACTGATCGATGCTGACTACATCCTTAGAGAAATTTATGAAGGCATATATGGAGACCATCTGGAGGGAAGATCATTAGCTCAGAAGGCCCTTCGCCAAGGCTAATATTGGCCTACCATGAGGGAGGATGCCACCAAGTTGGTTCAGAAATGCGATGCCTGCCAACAACATGCACATATTCAACGACAGCCATCCACTTCATTGAGTCCGCTCTCGGCCCCATGGCCCTTCGCTCAATGGGGAATGGACATCCTCAGACCGTTTCCCTCAGCTTCAGGCCAGCAAAGGTTTTTACTCATCACCATCGACTACTTCACTAAGATTTTATTGATGAGGTGCACAACCGAGCATGACTCCAGATGGCTACATTTTACCAGCGAGCAGCCAAGTACTACAATGCTTGGGTACATCCTAAGACGTTTCGCCCAGAAGATCTAATCCTCAGGAAGGCTGAAGTGTCCAAGCCAATGAAAAGGGGCAAGCTATCCCCAAACTGGGAGGGTCCTTACCATGTTACTGAGGTACTCCACTGAGGAGCATACCGGATCAAAGAACTCGATGAATGACTCGTCCCATGCACTTGGAACGTGGATAACCTCCATCAGTACTATCAATGATATACCCCCTCCACTATTGATAATAAAGAATTTTTCAAATACCATACATGGCTCATCCCCAAAGCTGAGGACTTGCTAACTAAAGAAGCTCGATGGCATCACAGCTAATGGAACACCACTCGGTCCAGCTTGGAGATGCCCTCGAGTCGATTCAAGTCTCTAACAGTCTTGTACCTGCTCGAGTCATCCTTCGGACCAGCATACAAACCCCCAAGATGGTTCTAAAGGAGCTCGATGGCATTACGGCTAATGAAACACTACTCGGTCTGGCTTGGAGACGTTTTCGAGTCAGTTCAAGTCCCTAATAGCCCCATACCCGCTCGAATCGCCCCTCGGGCTGGCATACAAACTCTCGAGATGGTTCTAAAGGAGCTCGATGGCATTGTGGCTAATAGGATACCACTCAGTCTGGCTTGGAGATGCCTTCAAGTCGGTTCAAGTCCCTAGCAACCTCGTACCCACTCGAGTCGCCCCTCAAGCCGGCATACAAACCCTCGAGGTGGTTCTAAAGGAGCTCGATGGCATCGCGGCTAACGGGACACCACTCGATCCAGCTTGAAGATGCTTCTGAGTCAGTTCAAGTCCCTAACAACCCCGTACCCGCTCGAGTCGCCCCTCGGGCTGGCATACAAACCCCCAAGGTGGTTCTAAAGGAGCTCGGTGGTATCGCGGCTAATGGAACACCACTCGGTCCGACTTGAAGATGCCCCTAAGTCGGTTCAAGTTCCTAACAGCCCCGTACCTGCTCGAGTCATCCTTTGGGCTGGCATACAAACCTTCGAGGTGGTTCTAAAGGAGCTCGGTAGCATCACAGCTAATGAGACACCACTCGGTCCAGTTTGAAGATGCCTCCGAGTTGGTTCAAGTTCCTAACAGCCCCGTACCCGCTCGAGTCATCCCTCGGGCCAGCATACAAACCCCCGAGATGGTTTTAAAGGAGCTCGATGGCATCACAGCTAACGAAACACCACTCAGTCCAGCTTGGAGATGCCTATGAGTCGGTTCAAGTCCCTAACAGTCCTGTACCCGCTCGAGTCATCCCTCGAGCCGGTATACAAACCCTCGAGGTAGTCCTAAAAGAACCTCAGAACACACTCAGGTGTTCCTCGATCGGCACCAATGTCCTACATCCATCCCATTGAGCAGCTAAGGGACAAGGGACTAGGTCAGCGGCTTAAGTTTGTGCAGTCCCTGGGTAGATCGTGGTAGGAATTGTGACCATATCCTCCCGAGCCTAAGTATTGGAACTAATGCGACACCACAAGCACACAAAAAACATGAAAGACAAGGGTAGACTTTTGAGGAAAAAAATTTCCTTTTTATTAATACTCAAGATGATTACAAGATTCGACTCAAAGTCGGTTACAAGAAAAAGGGAATAGAATACAGAAGGAGTAGGAAAATACAAAACAAAGGCCTAAAGGTCTAAGGTTCTTCGGATACTGATCCCCTGCCGGTCTCGTCCCCGTTGGCCTCTCTGTCATCCAAATCCCTAGGTTGGATGGCTTTGAGGTCAAAATCGCTGATCCCAAAGACTTCAGCAACCTTCGCTTTGCAATGACCAAAGCCTTGGGCATAAGCGTCGAGACTGGCTTTGGCCATTTCTTACTCAAAATTGGGCGAACTTCGAAATTCCATGACGGTTCCCTGAGCTCAGACTTCGGGCTCCCTAACTCGTGTCTCGGCCTCCTTTGCTTGAGTTTCAGCTTCCCAGGCCAGCTCTCAGCCTCCTCGGCTCGGGCCTCAGCGTCCCAGACTCGAGCTGCGGCTTTGACCCTCCTCTGTTCGGCCTCTTGCACCGCCTCCTCAGCTCCGATAGCTCTTCCCTCGGTAGCATAGGCATCAGCTGCTGCTGCGTCAGCCCGACTCTTAGCATCCTTGAGCTGGTGTGTCAGCTCAGCGACCATGCTTTCGGCCGACTCCAGGGTCACTGAGATCACCGTCAGTTTGACCTTGGCCATGAAGGCCCAGTTGAGCTTGATCGCCGCTTTGCTCTCCACCTCCCTGAATCAGACCGTCCATTCATCCCGATCGACCTCCATCGAGAGGAGTTTGCCGCCCAGGTCATTCTCTAAGCCTTGGCGGTAGCTGTGGCGGCTGGCTACGGACTTTCCTAACCACCTGTCGGATGGCCTCTTGGCCAGGCGATAAAGGCAAGTCCTTCGGCTCCGCCTCACCTCCATCGGTCAGTTCTGCCTCGTCCTCATTCGCTGCTGCCGCGGTCTCCCTCTCTTCGGCCTCCCGAGTGACCTCTCCCCTCTCTGGTTCAGAAGAAGATGGACGACCGCCTCCGGCTCCTGGCTCACCCACCTCGGTCAGGTCCGTGGGGAATAGAGTTCCATTCTTGGGATCCAAGCAACGATCACCGGCTTACGAGCGGCTGGAGATCCTCTGCCAACACCTTCTACCGGGGCCGGCTCACCCCCCTCCTCCGCTCCCACTTCGGCCGCCATAGGAATGCCTTCATGGACCAGTACCCCAGCCGGGGTGCTCTCCCCCAGCTCCTCCCTAGGGGCTGCCTCTATTGGGGCCGCCTCTATGGGGACTTCAGGGGCCTGGGTCTGCTCGCCCTAGGCCTTCCATCAGGCCCTCTTCGTCGGCCTCACCTCCTTGCTGGCCTCTTGCCTCTTCTTTCGCATGGCCGCCTTCAACTTTTCGATGGGTACCTTCATCGCTGCATAAGAAACTGATAGTTAAAAAAAATCAAATCAAAAAATCATAGAACGAGTGGGATAGGATTTCGCGCTCACCAACCACCGGGGCCAGCTCAGCCTTGTAAAGGTTCTCCTTAGCCAGCAACTCCTTTAGGAGGGGATTTCTGAGGCCATCAGGCGATCGTTGAGTTCCCGGTCCCCCTCGCTCATAGCAGAATTCTTATTGGGGCTAACGTCAGGCTCTCTCCAATCTGACCTCACTCCCTCCATATGGGCAAACAAAAAATGGGTTTTCCATCCCTTGACTTTGGAAGGAAGGTGCAGAGGCAGGGTTCGACCTGGCCTGGAAGTGAAGATCCACCATCCTTCTTCACCATGGTGGCAGAGATTATAGAGGGCCCAGAACAAGAAAATCCTAGCTTTCGAGCCATGAAAGAAACAAAGGACGATGAAGGCACAGATGATCCAAATCGAGTTCGGAGTCAACTGTACTGGAACTAACCCATACCTATCTAATAGGTTCAAAATGAAGGGGTGAAAGGGGAGACCAAGCCCACACCTGAAGAACTCCTCTACAGAGCTATCCGACTGACCAAATTGGTTAGAGGTCAGGCTATCCTCAGGTCTAGGTGCAGACAGACAGATAAAACTGGGAACCCTATACCTGCCCCTGAGGTCTTCCACTTCCTCAGAGGTCATGGTGGAAGCCACCCCCCCTCCAGTCCTGAAATCGGAGCTAGCTACTGAAGGAGGGGCTAGACAGGCTAGAGAAGTCAGGGCTGCTCTCACTGCAGCTTCCTTGGAAGGGGGTGCCCTAAGGGGAGAAGCTTGGGGCATTGGCCGGACATCTACCACCGAACGGTCACGGATGCAGACATCTTCGCCTGGACCGCCTCCGACATGCCAGGAATCAACCCCGAGGTCCTCGTCCACCATCTCAATGTGGACGAGATGCACAGGCCTGTTAAGCAGAAGAAGAGAAGCTTCGCCCTAGAGTGGCAAAAAGTCATTGAAGAAGAGGTCGACAAACTCATAAAGGCCAACTTCGTCCGAGAGGTAAATTACCCAAGCTGGCTGTCAAATGTCGTCATGGTGAAAAAGTCGAACGGCAAATGGAGGATCTGCATCGACTTCACCAACCTCAACAAAGCATGCCCGAAGGACAGCTTCCCCCTCCCTCGGATTGACCAGCTCGTGGATGCCACCTCAGGCCACGAGATGTTGTCATTCATGGATGCCTATTCCGGCTACAATCAGATCCGAATGGCCCCTTAAGATGAAGAAAAGACCGCCTTCATAATCGACTAAGGTACCTACTGTTACCGTGTTATGCCTTTTGGTCTTAAGAATGCAGGGGCAACCTACCAGCTGCTGGTTAACAAGGTGTTCAAGGAACAAATCGGCCAGAACATGGAGGTGTACGTGGACGACATGCTGGTTAAAAGCAAGGAGGCGTCACAGCATGTCGAGGACCTCTCGGAGAGCTTTGCAACGTTGCGCAAATATGGGATGAAACTTAACCCGACCAAGTGCGCCTTCAGCGTCAACTCGGGGAAGTTTCTTGGCTTCATGGTCTCTCAGCGGGGTATCGAGGCTAACCCCCAGAAGATTCAAGCTCTCTAACAAATGGCGCCCCTAGCATCTGTCAAAGAGGTCCAGCGATTAACCGGGAGGATAGCGGCCCTTAACCGCTTTGTGGCGCGGTCGGCCGGAAGATGCCTCCCCTTCTTCAAAACTCTCGATCGGCCAAAAACTTCTAGTGGACTCCCGAATGCCAAAGTCATTTCAAGATCTCAAGAAGTACCTCGGCTTGCCTCTGCTTCTCAGTAGTCCAGTCCCGGGAGAGACCCTGTTTTTATATCTGGCTGTTTCGGAGAGCGCGGTTTGTTCGGTGCTAGTAAAAGAAGAAGGCAAAGCCCAAAAGCCAATCTACTATGTGAGCAGGTTGCTCTGCGATGCGGAGACGAGGTACAGCAGGATTGAAAAGATGGTGTTGGCCTTGATCACCTCAGTTCGAAAGCTACGACCGTATTTCCAAGCACATTCCATGACGGTCCTGGCTGACCAACCCATCAAGGCGATAGTCCACCGTCCCGAGACGTCGGGAAGAATGGCCAAATGGGCTGTCGAGCTAAGCGAGCATGACATACATTTTCAGCCTCGTTCGGCCATCAAAGCCCAAGTACTGGCCGACTTCCTCCTTGAGTGTACCATCCCGGAGGACGGTTCTACCCCAGACTCTCTTGAAGAGCCAAAGTCTGGAGCCCGGTGGCTCCTCCACGATGATGGGTCATCCAATGCCCATCACTCCGGTGCAGGTTTAGTTCTTACCAGCCCTGAGGGGATGATCTTCTAATATGGCATCCGATTCTCCTTCCCGGCTTCCAACAACGAAGCCGAGTACGAAGCTCTGTTAGCCGGTCTCCGGATCGCCCGCAATCTGAAGGTGTAAAAACTTAGCGCCTTCACCGACTCTCAGCTGGTAGCCAGCCATGTTCGGGGAGAATTTGAAGCCCGGGAACCGAACATGATTCGATATCTCCAGGAGGTGCGTAACTTGCTTCCCCATTTTTCTAAATTTGAAATTATTCAGATTCCCAGATCTGAGAACGCCCGTGCCGACCTACTCTCCCGATTGGCAACCACGGAGACGATGGATGCCGAACAAAAGTTCCACCTGGAGACTCTAGAAAAGCCGAGCATCACGAAGGCCGACCGGGTGATGCAAGTTGAGGCCGAACCATCCTGGTTCGACCCTATCCTCAAATATCTCAAAGAAGGGTCACTTCCGTCCGACCGAAGAGAGGCTAGGAAGCTGAAGCTGCAGGCCATCCACTACGTGTTGATTGACAACCAACTTTACAAGCGGTCATTTTCCATGCCGCTGTTAGGTGCCTTCGCCCATCAGAAGCGGACTATGCTCTGCGCGAGGTGCATGAAGGGATTTGCGGCAACCATTTGGGAAGCCGGTCCCTCTGCCACAAGGTGCTGCGACAAGGCTACTACTGGCCGACCATGCAAAAAGACGCGAACGATCTAGTCCGGGCCTGCGACCCTTGCCAGAGGCATTCAAGCATCCAAAGGCTCCCTTTCGCCAAGCTAGTTTCTATATCCTCTGCTTGGCCCTTTGCCAAATGGGGATGGACATCCTTGGCCCATTCTCGCTTGCCACAGGACAGCGAAAATTCTTGTTTGTCGCCATCGACTACTTCACCAAATGGGTCGAAGCGGAAGCAATTGCGCAAATTACTGAAGCACGGGCTAGAGATTTTGTTTGGAGGTCCATCATCTGCCGATTTGGCCTCCCGCACACCATAATCACTGATAATGGCAAGCAGTTCGACAACTCCAAATTTCGCCAGTTCTACGAGGAGCACGGGATTCGTCACCACCTTACTTCGGTCGGGCACCCACAAACCAACGGAGCGGCCAAGGTGACCAACAGAACCCTTCTACAGGGAATTAAAGCTCGCCTCTCCAGAACCCAAGGCAGGTGGGCAGATGAGCTACATCATGTCTTATGGGCCTACCGCACAACCCCAAGAATCTCGACAGACGAGACTCCATTCCAAATGGCTTTCGGTACAGAGGCCATTATCCCTGTGGAAGTCGGTCTCCCATCATTGCGGGTGGAGAGCTACTCGGAGGAGGCTAGCAACGAATAACTCCGCACCAACCTCGACCTGATAGAGGAAATCAGAGAGAAGGCCCGAATCAGAATGGCTGCCGATCAACAAAGGGTGGCCCATTACCACGCTTCCAGAGTTAAAGGAAAGACCTTCCTGCCCGGCGACCTTGTCCTCGAAAGGCCTCTGTTTCCAAACCGCTAGAGCAAGAAAAGCTGGCGCCAAACTGGGAGGGCCCGTACCAGGTAGCGGAGATTATTGGACCGGGAACCTACAAGCTACAGGATCTAGATGGGAAGTCCATTCCCCGGTCTTGGAATGCGGACAACCTTCGTAAATATTATCAATAGGGTATGTCCTCTCTGAATTCATCTTCGCATGCCTCACTACACATTCCTCTTATCTGTTTCCTCAAAACCTGTCGCGTGAATCATTATGCACTATATTGCTATAAATTGCAAGAAGAAACAGATACTGCTTACCAATCCTCGGCACAACCGAGCTGTCTGTTTGAACAGGAATCTCCAAACCTTGGCAGGGCCAAGTAAAATATTCTTTGAACCTCGGCCGGGCCGAGCAACAAAATCTTCGAACCTTGGCAGGGCCAAGTAAAATATTCTTCGAACCTCGGCAGGGCCGAGCAACAAATTCTCCAAACCTTGGCAGGGCCAAGTAAAATATTCTCCGAACCTCGGCCGGGCCGAGCAACAAAATCTCCGAACCTTGGCAGGGCCAAGTAAAATATTCTCCGAACCTCGGCCGGCCGAGCAACAAAATCTCCGAACCTTGGCAGGGCCAAGTAAAATATTCTTCGAACCTCGGCCGGGCCGAGCAACAAATTCTCCGAACCTTGGTAGGGCCAAGTAAAATATTCTCCGAACCTCGGCCGGGCCGAGCAACAAAATCTCCGAACCTTGGCAGGGCCAAGTAAAATATTCTCCGAACCTCGGCCGGGCCGAGCAACAAAATCTCCGAACCTTGGCAGGGCCAAGTAAAATATTCTCCGAACCTCGGCCGGGCCGAGCAACAAATTCTCCAAACCTTGGCAGGGCCAAGTAAAATATTCTCTGAACCTCGGCCGGGCCGAGCAACAAATTCTCCGAACCTTGGCAGGGCCAAGTAAAATATTCTCCGAACCTCGGCTGGGCCGAGCAACAAATCTCCGAACCTTGGCAGGGCCAAGTAAAATATTCTCTAAAATATTCTCCGAACCTCGGTAGGGCCGAGCAACAAATTCTCCAAACCTTGGCAGGGCCAACTAAAATATTCTCCGAACCTTGGCCGGGCCGAGCAACAAATCTCCGAACCTTGGCAGGGCCAAGTAAAATATTCTTCGAACCTCGGCAGGGCCGAGCAACAAATTCTTTGAACCTTGGCAGGGCCAAGTAAAATATTCTCCGAACCTCGGCCGGGCCGAGCAACAAATTCTCCGAACCTTGGCAGGGCCAAGTAAAATATTCTCCGAACCTCGGCTGGGCCAAGCAACAAATCTCCGAACCTTGGCAAGGCCAAGTAAAATATTCTCCGAACCTCGGCAGGGCTGAGCAACAAATTCTCCGAACCTTGGCAGGGCCAAGTAAAACAATCTCCGAACCTCGGCCGGGCCGAGCAACAAATTCTCCGAACCTTGGCAGGGCCAAGTAAAATATTCTTCGAACCTCGGCTTGGCCGAGCAACAAAATCTCCGAACCTTGGCTGGGCCAAGTAAAATGTTCTCCGAATCTTGGTCGGGCCGAGCAACGAATCCTCCGAGCCATGGAAAGGCCAGGTAAAAATCATTCGGGTTGAAATCCCAGATAAAAACCGAAGTGCACAGGCCCTGACTAAAGCCGGGCGGCCTCCAAATAGTCCCGAAGGACTTCGTCCGGTTTGAAAACGAGCGCGTTAAACAAAAACCGTCGACGCACAAAAAGAAGCCACCATTAGCAAACCGCTTTTAGAGGCCGTTGAGCCCCGCATAATCGGCCAGAGGCCCCAAGCAGAGCTAGGAGATCCCCCTCTGCTACTGAAAACCTTTGGGTGATGCCCCTATAGCCCGTCGTTCAAAGCGTCTATATCAACGCACAAAAATGATGGGGCCACGCCAACACCCTAATTCATCACATGGATCAAGGCCATAAATTCTTGAAGAAGAGGACTTCCAAAGCAAGATCCATTTTTCATTTAGAAAAAGAGGATTACAAAAAGACAGTAAAAAACAAAAACAGGAAGAGAGGCCCTAAATCAGAATCCGGAGTCACTCCCGGAGGCTAGCAGCTCCTCCAGGCACTCCGTCAGGTCAGCCACTTGCTGACGAAGCGACGCGATCTCCTCCCTTTGCCGGTCCACCAATCGGCGTAGGGCCTCCGCCTCCTTGACCGACACATCCATGTACTCCTCGGCGATCCTCGCAAGCTGCTGGTTGCACGCAAGGGCCGATGCTAGGCCCAGTCCATCAACAGTAACGGAGGTACGCCTCCCCTCCGAACGCAGCAGGCTGTCGAGCGAGGAACGCAACTCGCCTAATGATCGCCTTGGATAGGCCATTTTTTTGGAACTTAAACCGAGGGATGGCCGATGCCCCTCGGTCATATTTATACTCGCCAGGCAGGTATCTCTATCGGTCGTGCCGTAACCACCGACCCATAAGAACTTTCCACGTGTCGTCATTTCAGTGCCTGCGAAATCCGAAGTGTCGCGCCCCATCCCGAGCGAGATCGGTAAGCGCAAGCAGGTTGTTCGGGAATTCCCCAAGCAGAACATTTTCCGATCTGTCGGCCCTCGCAATAAATGCATTCGGTGCTTCCCCGAGCCTCTTAACGCTGGCCTTTTCTTCGGGAAACGCGGAAGTCTGGCATTTGGCCAATAACTTGTCCCCTCGGGAAGAGTAGCGTCACCAATAAAAAAGCGTGACGATATGCCGCTCGTTCCGCCCTGGCGCCCCTTACCAAGCGCCGCGTGGGCCTGACGCTGTGGCCCACATTCATAACTGAGTCGCTCCCTTGAGCCCGAATCTCGAGCCTCGGCTGGGCCGAGTGATTGAATCTCCGAACCTTGGCAGGGCCAAGTCAATTATCTCCGAACCTCGGCGGGGCTGAGTGACTGAATCTCCGAACCTTGGCAGGGCCAAGTCAATTATCTCCGAACCTTGGCAGGGCCAAGTCAATTATCTCTGAACCTCGGTGGGGCCAAGTGACTGAATCTCCGAACCTCGGCGAGGCCGAGTGAATAAATCTTCGAACCTTGGTGGGCCCAAGTCAAATATATCCGAAACTCGGCTGGCCTGAGTGACAGGTTCCCTGAACCATGATGGGAAAAGGTATGGAATCCCTGAACTTCGGCCAAAGCCGACCCACGATAAATCGGGCTCCGGTAAAAGCAAAGCATGAAAATATCAAACTTCTGATTAGAGCAAGGGGCATATTTCGCCGAATGATCCCTGAACCATCGCATGAACCTCGATTAAGTTCTGACAGCGTGGGACCCTCGTCTGAGGACTAGCGGGGCGCCTTTGTACCCCACAAACAACAATAACAGCAAACTCAGCACAGAAAAGATAGAGATTGAAAAACAGAACATAACTCTCTTTATTGCCGATCAAGATCAGTTACAAATGCCTCACAGGCATTACAAGAGCATTGAGATGCATAAAATAAAGGCAAATACAAAACTCGGGCAACTGCTCCAAAGCAGACCTAGCCAATCTGTGATGTT
This sequence comes from Calamus simplicifolius, assembly GCA_900491605.1. Classification (NCBI taxonomy): domain Eukaryota; kingdom Viridiplantae; phylum Streptophyta; class Magnoliopsida; order Arecales; family Arecaceae; genus Calamus; species Calamus simplicifolius. Next base: position 618,700 of record UESW01004614.1, on the reverse strand, counting down.
TCGACGTCCGGATCGATAAATCAGGCAAACCACGAAACGGTCAACCCGCCTGGACGGTCGATAAAGCTGACCCTCCATGGCTCCCGCCGAATGAAGAGATTCAGAAGGTGGCACGGCCCGTGGATGCTGATTCTGAGGATTCGGATGAACCAGCCCGCTCCCCTAGGAGGGGTGTTGGATCGCAACCGCTGCCCGACCGAGAGGCTCGGGGATCATCGGACCTCGGTTGCTCCCATTTTCTCCGTCCCATGGCAAGGATTCTCCTCAAAGAAGGGTGAGAATCTAGGCCAGCGAAGGAGGGAGAATCTGTGCGTGCTACGGGGGTGTCGATACACTTCCTACCGTAAGCCCCCCGTAACAGGCCACAAAGGTCACACGGAAAGAGTATATGTGCGCTCCCCGTGTGATCTCTGCGCCCCCCATGTGCGCTCTCCATGTGATCTCCGGGACTCATCCCCTAAGGGCGAGCCATTCTTCGGCAACTCCCCAGTCGCCCCAGCTATCCGGCGGCAAGGAGCTATGAGAGGAAAAATCGGTCCTCCCACTCGTAGCAGCAGAGAAATGAGCATAATGGAAGCTCTGATGGAAAAGACACTTTGGGGATAACCAAACATGACCCCTTTCTCCCCTTTTTATAGGCAGAAAAGAGCCGAGAAAAGCTACCCAAGCTAAAAGTCCCGAGATTCAAACATCTGGCCCACGCCTCCACGTGGCCCCTCAGGATAGACGCGGCGCCCCACTGCACGCCAAGCCCACCGCTTGAGTTATGACGTGTACGGAGATCTCCTCCTGATCCCGAGTCATGGTCATTTAATGCGGGAGATCGCCAGCCAACACCTCGAAAACTGGCGGGCTCAGAATATCGTCCTTCGAAAGTGACGTCCTCCAATGGTAAACGATTGTGTGCACGACAAAGTGATCCGCATGGGAAAAGAGCACCTTCCGGAAAGCTCTGATGCAGCTTTATGCCCCCACTGTGCTGTATCATCAATTCTACTGAAATAAAAACCGAATCACCTGCAGGATAGCAGGGCGTTGGCAGAATAGCAAAAAGCACGAAGACCTACTTTTCTTGTCGGCCCCAGCCGACCTACTTTTCTTGTGGCCCCAGCCGACCTACTTTGCCCGTCGGCCCCAGCCGACCTATTTTGCTCGTCGGCCCCAGCCGACCTACTTTGCCCGTTGGCCCCAGCCGACCTATTTTGTCTGTCGGCCCCAGCCGACCTACTTTGCCTGTCGGCCCCAGCCGACATATTTCGCTTGTCGGCCCCCGCCGACCTATTCTATTCGTCGGCCCCAGCCGACCTACTTTTCTTGTCGGCCCCAGCCGACCTACCTTCTTCGTCGGCCCAAGCTGACCTGTTTTGCCCATCGGCCCAAGCTAGTACGTTTCCTTCAATCCCGAGATAAGGATGACCTAAGAGCGTCAGTGAGCCATAGGTCGCTCACAATCAAGCGAAACGACAACAAGATCACGCAAGGAAAACACTTAAGCAAAAAAAAAATTCATTCATTAAGAAACGTCAGACAAACTTCTGAAAAAATGAAATACAAGAGTGGCCCCTAAGGGTCAGGAACCACACCGACTCTGGCCGGACTTTCGGTTGCATCTACAGAAGCGTGACTAGACTCGCCCTTCTCTAATGCTTTTGCCCCCTCAGCGGCAGTTTGCGACCATCCCCCAGAAATTGCAGCTTCGCCGGAACCCGGGACAACACCAGGGTCAGTGTCTGAGACGTCGACATATTCGTCCTCTTCTTCCCCCTCGGACTCACCCTCATCGGGAGTTTCGGCATCCAGGAAAGAGAGATCCCATTCCGGATGCTCACTGGATATCTTCTCTTTGCATTCCTGCTGCCCAAGTTGGAAGGCGCCAACACTAATAGCATCCTGCCTCCCCTTGAGTATGGCGAGCTGCATGTTGGCCTCAGTAGCCTGTTTCTCAGCCTCCGCGACTTGGGCCTGCAGAATGATATTTTGCTCCTCGAACTCGCCGGCCCGTGTCTCGAATTCTGAGCTCTTGTTGCGGCTGGACACAAGCTCGCCTTGAAGAGCCCGAACCTCCAACCCCAACTCCTCCATCTGAAAAAGCCGAAGTAAGTCGACATCACTGGTAGAAAAAGCTAAAAAAGGGGGGGGAGAATGAGATCGTACCTCCTCCTCTCGTCTGGCCAACCTCTTGGCCCACTCCTCAGCCTCACTCCTGGCTCTTGTTCTGTTGGCCCCAACCAGCTCGACTCTCTCCTGCAGATTATTGATCCTCAACTGCTTGGCTTCAGCATCCTCCGAGCGTGGATAGCTCGTTGTTCACCCGAGCTATCACCCCTTGTTGCCATTTAGCGCCCTCCCTCAAATGGGCAATTTCGCTGTCGCGGCGCTTCAGTCGCTCCTCCACCTCGCCAAGCATCCTAGTTAAACGCTTCCTCTCATCGGCAGCTTCCTTCCCCAGCCGACCCATACTCTCGCTATGTTCTCTCTGCATCGCCTTCACCTCCGCAGAATGTTTCGACTCGATTCTGGCCAGCTCCAAACATGCATTGTCATTCCTCGCCAGGAGTTCCTGCAACTCCTCCACCCTGCGCTTCTGCTTGGATACGTCGGCCAGAGCGACCTGGTGTGCTGCCCTTATTCCCTTCAAGCTCCTATCAGTCATATCCATAAGCTCTTCGAACTTCTCGGACACTTTTAGTCATGATTGGAGCTCGGCATTGTCCCGCCTAGCCTGAATGCTGGCCCTTGTCGCCAAACTCAAGCGCCAGCATATCACCCGAGAAAGCAAAACGCTCTGCGAGACAAAAAATGAATAAAAACCCACAATAAGGTCAATCGGCAAACACCTACCGCACGAGAGAAATAACTTACCCGCGAGGCATAGGCCCGAGTCATTCTCATCAGGGTTGTGTTGTCGATGTCGGGAAGGAGATGGACACTTTCGGTCACACCTTGCTGACCGAACGCAGCATCCACCAACTCCAAATTGCAAACTTGTCCGACGAAGGATCTGCACCTGGGTACAAGGCCAACCTCATTAAGGCAGAAAAACCTCCTCAACACCGGCACTCGAGCCGCTAGGCTGACCGTCCCCACCTGAGGGACCGACCTGGGCAACCTTCACCTGAGAGGCTCCCAATTTCCCAGCCTCCTCCATCAAGGCCCTAACTTGGACCTCTTCGGATAATTCGGCTAGCCCAAGTGCCAGCCTCCCCAAAACCTTTTTCGAAGAAGCTCCCAATGTGGGGCTCCCGCCTTGCTGCGTCCCCTCCTTCGATGCACTTTTCCCGGTTACCACCATCTGTCTCTCCGCCACTGGGCCCCCCGGGGTCTCGGCCCGTCCTACCGCTTGCATCTCCTCCGCAGGCTCCCCCAAGGCCTCGGTCTGACCTGCCTCACTGCTACCGGACTCCCCTACAGAGAGACCGAGAGAAGGCTCCCCTTGAACCTCCCCGGCTGCGGCTGCCACCTCTTCCTCTCCTGCCGGAGCCGATGGCGATCCCGCAGGGACAGTAGGCTCCTCGGCGATGACAACCTCCGCCAAATCCGCCGCTGATTCCTCTTTCAGGGGAGACGCGGTCGGACGAGCCAACGGAGTCTCATCCGAGCTGTCTGATATCTCCAATACGAGAGGGTCGGGGGCCATTCTCCCCGGGCCCTCCTTCGCCCCCGGCGCTTCTGCCATGACTGCTCCGGCGTTCGGCGGGCTTCTTGCGGAAGTATGAGCCCTTTTTTCGGGCCGGCCACTATCCGCGCCGCTACCTTCCCCTGGGCATTTTCCTCTCTTCCTCTTGGAGAGGTTCGATAACCGACCTTGCAACTATCAGAACGGAACGCGTATATTCAGGTCCAAACACATTAATCGTGAAAAACACACAACAAGAAAGGGACTCACCTTGCGGGTCCAGAGGGCTGAGCCTGGCTGCGAAGAGGGCCCCCTCCGATAGCAAGTCGTTGGCCGAAAACACCTGTCCATTACGAAGGACGTCCAAGTCCCTCTCCTCCTGCGCCGACAAAATCGGGTGCGTCTCCACATCCCTCACAAAATCCCCCCATCTCCGAGGGAAGTCGGAACCGATGTTGCCCTCCGCGATAACGAACCGACTCTTCCACCCCTTGATGGAAGATGGCTTATCTGCAATGACATTGAAAGATCTCCGGGGTCCGATGTAGGGCCACTCTGATTTCCTTATAGGAATCAAGTGATAGCAGGTGCGGAAAAGGGGGAGAGTGGCGACGATTTGAATCTGGTGGCACATCGAGATGAATCCGATGATGCTCCGCCAGCTGTTTGGAGCCACCATTGACGGGCAGATATTATAGTGGGTCATGATCTCCTTCACCAAGGGGTGGAGAGGGAAACGGAGACCCGTCTTCAAGCTATCTTCATAGACAAAAACCCCAGACTCTAAATCCCGAGTAACTCTATCTTCGGATTCCGGCGCCCGCAGAACGACATCCGGGGGCATGCCGTACCACTGGTGAATCCTCCCCAAATCCTCGGCAACGATTTCTGAGGCCACGTCGTCGGTGCTCATCGCCATCTCGATCGAAAGGAGTACCAAGCAAAAAATGATGAGCGTCGAAGAAGATGAAAGGCCAGAACTCTTCTGAAAGCAAGACAAGAGGACGCCGAGAGCATGCGCACATATATATATACAATGCGGCTGTCACTTCGCTTCCCCGCCAAGGAAGCCGCCCTGAGGAGGCGGGGCATCTCATCCTAGGCATCCAGAATCGCCTCGACAAACGCCCGATCGATCGGGATTCGTAGCGTGGCACAATCCCAACCGTCGTCATGGAGGAGCCTTAGCCCCGAAGGCGAAATGGCCCTGTCGCATTAATTAGGGCATCATTGCATGAGCTGTCTAAACTAAAACGTCCCATCCAGGATGCGCCATTTGGACTTGTACTCCCTACGCCCGAACCTACACTTCGAACTAGGGAGTGGAGGGCATGTGTTGGGGGATAAAATCATCATTACATTAATATCCGTGCGAGGCGGCTAAGGCTAACCTCCTCCCTTCGGCCCTTCCGGCTTTCGTAGCTCGGCCCTTCCGGGCTTCCGTAGCTCGGCCCTTCCGGGCTTCCATGGCTCGGCCCTTCCGGGCTTCCATGGCTCGGCCCTTTCGGGCTTCCGTAGCTCGGCCCTTCCGGGCTTCCATAGCTCGGGTTCATCGAGCGATCCACAACCTAACACCTACCTCCACGGAACCTGACGCGGAAGAGCCCAGGCCTACCAGAACGGTATCCTAGACAAGGAATCATGTCGCGACGTGGCCTAAAACCTATCATAACCGCCCCAGGCCTACTCAACCCGATCTGAGACATCAAGGAGCTCTCCCAGCCGTCGATCCCTCAACAAACGGGATATGGATTCTAACGGCCCCACAACGGCCTGATTCTGTCCGCCTCCATATCGTAATGACCTTTAAACCTTCCAGAAGAAGCTCAAGACTCAGGTGACAGTCTATAATATATCAGACTCGTAGATTCCCTCAGGTACACACATCTCCTTACGCACAGGCACGCGCCTCTTACACGGGCACCCACACTGCTCTTTCCGGCAGCTCATCGGTGCTCCTGCCCTCTGGAGCTTCCGATTGGCCGCCCCCGGAGAGGCCTCCCGGAGAGATCCATCTCGCCACTGTCTGGTTGATCGCCGATTTCTTCTCCACTGACTTGAGCATCGGAGGGTCTTCCGCGGAGGACCACCCCCAGCGTCCCCCGCGTGTGGACTTCTTTTGCAGGTCCGCCCCCCTCTTCCTGGAGATCGACCGCGCCCGAGTCGGAGGACGGATCCCGGCGGCAACACGTCTAATTAAGAGTTTTGGGTCCTTTAACGTATTTCATTGAATCAAAGAATTTTAGTTACAATGTTTTAAGAGATCATTCTTTTCTTTCTTATTTGAAGTTATTCTTTACTTATGGCGTGGGGCCACAACTCTTCTTTAGAGATGTTAAAATCGATCTGAAATAAATCTTTTTCAATAAAATGACTTCAAAAATTATAACAACCAACATAATAGTGCAACGAACCCAAACTAAAAGAAAACAAGAAGAAAGAAAGAAAGCGCCACCTCCACCGATGCGGTGTTGCCGCAGTCCGCTAAATCACCATTGCACGCCATAAACTTGAAGCAAAAGAATTTGGAAAGTCTCCCCATCCTCACAATCTTGCCTTCTTCCTTCCTCCCGCTGCGAGCTCTCAGCCACGCTAAACATAGAAGAAGAAGAAGGCCTAACGTCCCAAGGAAATCCAAGGAACGAACCCAAACTAAAAGAAAACAAAAAGAAAGAAAGAAAGCGTCACCTCCACCGGTGTTGCCACAGTCCGCTAAATCACCATTGTACGCCAAGCAAAAGAACTTGGAAAGTCTCCCCATCCTCACAATCTTGCCTTCTTCCTTCCTCTCTCTTTCTCCCGCTGCGAGCTCTCTCGCCGCACCGAGTATCTATGGTTTGTTTTTTTAGCGTTGCATGTGTTGATGCTGGAATTTAAGGCTCCTTCCCCTGCCCTCCATGATCCGACTCATTACTTCGCCCGCTGCCCAGCATTGATATCGCTTGTTTCCCTCGGATCACGGTAGTATGCGCGTGGTACCGGGCCGCTTCCAAATTAAACTTACCTTTTCATCAGCGATCACAATATTGTTATCCAATTAAAGCGTTTAAAACACACTTGGTAACTTATATCATGAGGTAGAAGAGGAGTATTTGTTTATAATAGCCATTTTACAAGGTAAAATATTAATTATCATCATTTAATTTCTCATATAATTAGATCTCCGCCCGTATACTTAAGCTCATTTAAATTAGATTTTAAAATAAAAATAAAAAAATCTAGAATTAAGATATATATTTTATAGATTGTTTTCTAAATTGATCTATTATTTTATAAAATAATATGAAATATATAATTTTTGATTATAAAGAAGAGGGTTTAATTTAAATTTAAAAAATAGAAATAAGATAAGGTGTTTTAAAATTTTGTATTTTTTTCATTTATTTGATTTAAATTTTAAAAATAAAAATAAGGTAAAGAATTTTAAAATTTAGAAATGTCTTTTATAGACTAATTTTATAGGTTGATATCTTATTTTATAGGAATCAATAGGTTGTGGAATGGCAACAAAAATTTTTGCTATCTAAGATGGAAAGGTGGTGTATCTTATGTTGGATAAAATCTTATATATTGCAACTCTCCCATATATTTTGGTTTAAAAGTATGCATTTAAGGGGATTAAATTAGATTGACAATAATATAGTAAACCTTCTTGTATTTGCTATACTATATTATATAGCTAGTGATGATAATTACTATAAAGATATATAAGTTAAAATATTCTTTTAATTATTAAGTATTTACTTAAAATTCGAATAACAACAGAAATTTTAATGGTAAGGTAGTGTACCTTTTATTGGATAAAATCTTCTATAATGCAACTTTTTCTTTTAAAGAAGGCAAGCTTTATTGGTTTAAAAGTATGTATTTAAAGGGATTTAAATGGGACAAACAATAATATAGTAAACCTTCTTACATACATTTGTTATATTATATAGTTAGTAATGATAATTATTACATTTATTTAAAATTCATCTTAATATTTGCAGCCCTCATGATTCAAGAACTTTGCACTCTTAATGTTTCGTTACATGAAGTTGTTAAAATTAATGAAATAACTAATATGTCATTTTATCAATTAATCCATGTATTCGATCAATATATCATATTTTAAAATATGAAATATTTAATTATATCAATTAATAATAAAAATAAATTTTGAGAAGCAATTCCTTTGAATATCGATAGGTTCATGCCATGAGTATGTTATGGTCGTCTCACAACTTAGATGTGTACAAGGCCTTTAATTATCCTTTCTGCTTCCAACCTGGCCTTCGCATGAGAGCCACCCTTTTTATTTGCCATCACCTTACCTTTTTAACTTACAGTTTCCCCTCGCCATTTCCACACGATGGGGCCAACTGTAAGGTGGCTGGTCAAAAAAACAAGAAAAGAAAAGAAAACAAGGGAGGAAAAAAAAAAAAAGAAAAAAAAAAAGAAAGAAAAGCATTTACAGCGGAGGACCTTAATTTGGCAGCCAAAGACAGCAGGCAAGTAGAATAAAGAAAGGGGATCATCAACGGTGCTGTCTTATCCAACTGTTAAGAAGTTTGTTGTTGGTTTGCTTGACTGATTAATAGTAGCTTATAATTTTAGTTGAGGGTATATAATGATTTTTTAAAAAAAACAAAAACCTAGCTTTATCATGCTCCTTAAAATCATGAGAATGATGAATAAATATTACACCATTATTTTATTTATAAATTTCTTTCTCTTTTGCGACCATCTTCAATTGTTTGGCATAATAAAAGCAATTTATGCAAGTTAATGAATGCACCTTAACTTTATCGTATTAATTTTTCTACCAAAAAAATTGTTTTACTAATCTAAAAAAAAATAAAATGTTTGGTTTTCTAATATAGATGCATTTGCTGATGGAGGAGTCATTAACAAAATTATAATTTGTTTTTAAAAAAAAGCCCAGAGAAAGTATTCTTATAAAACTAATAGCAAAGAGATTTGATTTATAAAGAAAGATAAATAACTTTATCATTACTTTTTTCTATTTTAGAAAAGGTAACTCAATGCACAAGACTAATCCAAATTATAATAATAAAGCAACCATATCATTACTTACTTTCTAGTAAATAAGATAATTAATATAATTTATGAGTTAAAAGATGCAAGATGCTCTAAACTTATAAAGCACTTTATTGGGACAATTATATTCACCATATGTGCCTAGTACGTAATTTAAGAAAGAAATTGAGCTTGGTTTGATTTTCAAGAAAGTTTATGGTGCACGCGCCTAAGGGTGCAACTTGGGCCAGATTCAATCCGAACTCGGTCCGCCGAACCTGATTTACAGCAGTGTTTAAACTCATGTTTGCCCAACCCGAACCCGAAAGACCTAGGTTTAACCCGACCGATTTGCAATTGACCCGGGTTCAGATTGACTGCAACCCGAACCCGAGGGTTATCCAACAGAGGGTAGCTTATCGACACCAGGTTTATGGGAGCATGGAGGGCGCCCGTCGGGTTGGACATGATGGCCAACTTGAGGACGAGGAGGGCAAGGTCGTCGATCGTAAGCGAGAAAAAGAAGGACAAACATAAAGGCGGACCATCCATACATTTTGTTTCACTTTCTGCCTCCTCCTTTTCTTTGTTTACGGCACCACCATCCCTGCAACAAGGCATTGCAGTAAGAGAGAGAGCGGGAGAGAGAGGTAGAGAAAGGCTGCGCCTTCTGCGAACCGAAGGGGTTTTTAGTGTTTAAATGATGAAAATGAACGTAGGTTGGTTCGATCAGACGAAGTGAATGGACTAATGGAAGATGTGATGGAGGGTATTTTGGTAAATGTGGAGGGATAGTTTTCAAAATGCTTCGAGTTGTGGTGGTGAGCATCGAGGCGAGCTGGAATTGGAGCTTTTTTTGGCTTTTGTCACCTTTTGCAAGAGGAGCCCACAAAATAAAATAACCATTCGATTTTTTAAAACATATACCTCCCATGACTAGCGCGCCTGAGTTGAAAGCAAGCTATATGGCATAGGCACTCAGATGTTATGAATCTTAGTGTTCTCTTTGATCCGTGAATGGTGAAGATATAAAGTCAAGCAATGGTCAGTCCTGCATCCTCGATTGATGCAATTTCTTACCGCAGGGCGAAGTATTGGCTCATTCGCTTTTTCGTTCATTTATTATGTCTATCTTGCAGGCGAGCTTATCATTCTCTTCGCAAGAGTAGGGTATGAGCTCGGCATAGTGTCTTGCTTGATCCCTTTCTCATTTACCTTATAATTTTCTACTTTGGAAGTGGGATGTGCAACGATGAAGCGAAAGCAAAAGAAAAGAGAGGATTCGACATGAAGTGGTTTCCAAGAGGGTGTCTTCTCCGCATCGTCCTATGCCTTGGTTGTCAGAGTTGTTTCTATTTGGCAAATAGTTGTTTCCTTGCTTTTGGGAAGCTAAACATGACCAATTTTTTTACCTTTATATATTTTTAAATACTACAAGAAAATATTGAAATAGCGACGCAAATTTAGCAACGCACCATTGCATCGCTAAATTGCGACCACTTGCGAGGCCTCCGTGACAACAAAACATTGCGACGCAATTAGCGACGCATTAGCGACTCAATAAACTAGAAAATCAAAAAAATTAATTTTTTTATTTAGCGACACAAATAATGCATCGTAATATTTTTAAATTAATTTTTTATAAATATAAATATAGGAAAAAAAATTGCGATGCAACTCAGTGCATCGCAATATTTTTAAAAAAAGTAAATATGTTAAATAGCGACGCATTAGCGATGCAATAAACCAAAAAATTAAAAAAATTATTTTTAATTTAGCGACGCACCAATTGCATCACAAATAATTTAAATAAATTAATTTTTATAAAATATAAATATGAGAAAAAAAATATTACGACGCAACTCAGTGTATCACAATGTTTTTTAAAAAATTAAATATATTAAATAGCGATGCATTAGCGACACAATAAACTAGAAAATTAGAAAAAATTATTTTTAATTTAGCGATGCACTAACTGCATCACAATTATTTTAAATAAAATTAATTTTTATAAATATAAATATGAGAAAAAATAATTACGATGCAACTCAGTGCGTCGTAATGTTTTTAAAAAAAATTATATTAAAAAGCTATGCATTTGCATCGCAATAAATCAAAAATTAGAAAAATATTTTTAATTTAGTGATGCAATAATTATCAATTATTTTAAATAAAATAAATTTTTATAAAATATAATTATGAGAAAAAAATATTGTGATGCAAATCAGTGCATCGCAATATTTTTAAAAAATTAATTATGTTAAATAGCGACGCATTAGCGACGTAATAAAAAAAATTAAGAAAATTATGTTTTAATTTAGCGATGCACTTGTTGCATCGCAATTATTTTAAATAAAATTAATTTTTATATAATATAATTATCATATTAAAAATTACGACGCAACCATTTGTGTCGCAATATTTTTAAAAAAATTAATTATGTTAAATAGCGATCGGTCCGAGATCGATTGTGGCCGATCGGGATCAGGGCTTGGATCGATCGCAACCGTCGGATCGTCGCCGATCAGATCGATCGCCACGGTTCGAGATCGGTCATGGCCGATCGGGATCAGGGCTTGGATCGATCGCAACCGTCGGATCGTCAGCGATCTCGGACCGATCGCAACGGTTTGAGATCGGTCGTGGCTGATCGGGATCATGGCTTGGATCGATGGCAACCGTCGGATCGTCGCCGATCAATCTGATCGCCACAGTCCGAGATCGGTCGTGGATGATCGGATCACAGCTTGGATCGATCGCAACCTTTGGATCGTTGCCGATTGGACCGATCGCCACGGTCCGAGATCGGTCGTGGTCGATCAGGATCACGGCTTGGATCGATCGCAACTGTCAGATCGTCGGCGATCAGACCGATCGCCATGGTCCGAGATCGATGGCCGATCGAGAATAGGGCTTGGATCGATCGCAACCGTCGATCGTCGCCGATTGGACCGATCGCCACGGTCCGAGATCGGTCGTGGCCGATCGGGATCACGGCTTGGATCGATCGCAACCATCGGATCGTCGGCGATCGGACCGATCGCCATGGTTCCGAGATCGGTCTGGCCGATCGGGATCAGTACTTGGATCGATCAAAACCGTCGGATCGTCGGCGATCTCGGACCGATTGCAATGGTCCGGATCGGTCGTGGCCGATCGGATCATGGCCTGGATCGATCGCAACCGTCAGATTGTCACCGATCGGATCGATCGCGATGGTCCAAGATCGTTCATTATCGACGGATCGATCAGGGCTTGGATCGATCGCAACCGTCGGATCATCGGTGATCGGACCGATCGCCACGGTCGGAGATCGGTCGTGGCCGATCAGGATCATGGCTTGGATCATCGCAACCGTCGGATCGTCGCTGATCGGACGGATCGCCATGGTCTAAGATCGGTCGTGGCCGATCGGGATCATGGCTTGGATCGATCGCAACCGTTGGATCATCGCTGATCAGACCGATCGCCACAGTTTGAGATCGATCGTGGCCGATCGGGATCAGGACTTTGATCGATCGCAACCGTCGGATCATCGGCATCTCGGACTGATTGCAACAGTCCGGGATCGGTCATGGCCGATCGGGATCACGGCTTGGATCGATCGCAACCGTCAGATCGTCACCTATCGGATCGATCGCAACGGTCCGAGATCGTTCATCGCCGACCGGGATTGATAAGGGCTTGGATCGATCATAACCGTCGGATCATTGGCGATCGGACCAATTGCCATGGTCCGAGATCGGTCGTGGCCGATCGGGATCAGGGCTTGGATCGATCGCAACCGTCGGATCGTCGCCGATCGGACCGATTGCCACGGTCCAAATCGGTCTGGCCGATCGGGATCACGGCTTGGATCGATCGCAACCGTCGGATCGTCGGCAATCGACCAATCACCATGGTCCGAGATCCATCGTGGCCGATCAGGATCAGGGCTTGGATCGATCGCAATCGTCGGATCATCGCCGATCGGATCGATCGCCACGGTCCGAGATCGGTCGTGGCCGATCGGGATCAGGGCTTGGATCGATCGCAACGTCGGATCGTCGCTGATCGGACCGATCGCCACTATCCGAGATCGGTCGTGGCCGATCGGGATCTCGGCTTGGATCGATCGCAACCATCGATCATCGGCGATCGGACCGATCACCACGGTCTGAGATCGGTCGTGGCCGATCGGGATCAGGACTTGGATCGATCGGAACCGTCGGATCGTCGGCGATCTCGGACCATTGCAACGGTCTGGGATCGGTCGTGGCCGATCGGGATCAGGCTTAGATCGATCGCAACCATCAGATCATCGCCGATCGGATCGATCGCGATGGTCGAGATCTTTCATCGTCACCCGGGATCGATCAGGGCTTGGATCGATCGCAACCGTCGGATCGTCGGCGATCGGACCGATCGCCATGGTCTGAGATCGGTCGTGGCCGATCGGGATCATGGCTTGGATCGATCGCAACCATTGGATCGTCGGCGATCGGACCGATCGCCACGGTCCGAGATTGGTATGGCCGATCGGGATCAGGGCTTGGATCGATCGCAACAGTCGGATCGTCGCCGATCGGACCGATCACCACGGTCCGAGATCGTCGTGGCCGATCGGGATCATGGCTTCAATCGATCGCAACCGTCGGATCGTCGGCGATCGGACCGATCACCATGGCCCGAGATTGGTCGTGGCCGATCAGGATCAGGACTTGGATCGATCGGAACCGTTGGATCGTCGGCGATCTCGGACCGATTGCAACAGTCCGGATCGGTCGTGGCCGATCGGGATCACGGCTTGGATCGATCGCAACCGTCGATCATCACCGATTGGACCGATCGCCAGTCCGAGATCGGTCATGGCCGATCGGGATCATGGCTTGGATCGATCGCAACCGTCGGATCATCGGCGATCAGACCGATCGCCACGGTCCGAGATCGGTCATGGCCGATCGGGATCAGGACTTGGATCGATCGGAACCATCGGATCGTCGGCGATCTCGGACAGATTGCAACGGTCCGGGATCGTCGTGGCCGATCGGGATCACGGCTTAGATCGATCACACCGTCAGATCATCACCGATCGGATCGATCCGATGGTCCGAGATCGTTCATCGTCGACCGGGATCGATCAGGGCTTGGATCGATCGCAACCGTCGGATCGGCGATCGGACCGATCGCCACAGTCTGAATCGGTGTGGCCGATCGGGATCACAGCTTGGATCGATCGCAACCGTCAGATCGTCGGCGATCGGACCGATCGCCACGTCCGAGATCGGTCATGGCCGATCGGGATCAGGGCTTGGATCGATCGCAACAGTCGGATCGTCGCCGATCGGACCGATCGCCACGGTCCGAGATCGGACGTGGCCGATCGGATCATGGCTTGGATCGATCGCAACCGTCGGATCGTCGGTGATCCGACCGATCACCACGGTCCGAGATTGGTCGTGGCCGATCGGGATCAGGACTTGGATCGATTGGAACCGTCGGATCGTCGGCGATCTCGGACCGATTGCAACGGTCCAGGATCGGTCGTGGCCGATCGGGATCACGGCTTGGATCGATCGCAACCGTCGATCGTCGCCGATTGGACCAATCGCCACAATCCGAGATCGGTCGTGGCCGATCGGGATCACGGCTTGGATCGATCGCAACCATCGGATGTCGGCGATCGGACCGATCGCCACGGTCCAAGATCGGTCGTGGCCGATCGGGATCAGGGCTTGGATCGATCGCAACCGTCGGATCATCGCCGATCGGACCGATCGCCATGGTCGAGATCGGTCGTGGCCGATCGGGATTAGGACTTGGATCGATCGGAACCGTCAGATCGTCGATGATCGGATCGATCGCGACGGTCCGAGATGTTCATCGTCGATCGAGATCGATTAGGGCTTGGATCGATCGCATCCTTCGGATCGTCGGCGATCGACCGATCGCCATGGTCCGAGATCGGTCGTGGCCGATCGGGATCACTGCTTGGATCGATCGCAACCGTCGGATCATCGCCGATCGGACCGATCGCCATGGTCCGAGATCGGTCGTGGTCGATCGGGTTCAGGACTTGGATCGATCGCAACCGTCGGATCGTCGGCGATCTCGGACTAATTGCAATGGTCCGGGATCGATCATGGCCGATCGGGATCACGGCTTGGATCGATCGCAACCGTCAGATCGCCTATCGGATCGATCGCGACGGTCCGAGATCGTTCATCGCCGACCGGATCGATCAGGGCTTGGATCGATCGCAACCATCGGATCGTCAGCGATCTCGGACCGATCGCAATGGTCCGGGATCAGTCGTGGCCGATCGGGATCACGGCTTGGATCGATGGCAACCATCGGATCATCGCCGATCGTCGATCGATCGATGCAATTTTCTAGAAAATAAAAATAATTTTCCCAGATAATTTTTTTAATATTGCGATGCATTTTTGCGTTGCAATTTTTAAGAAAATAATAGTAATAAAAAAATTAAAAAAAACATTGCGACGCAATATGTGCATCGCAATTATTTTTCAAAAAATAATTTTTATTAGTTATAATTATTAAAAAATATTGCGACGCATTAGCGACGCAGTTTCCTAAAAAATAATTTTTTAAAGAAAATAATTTTAATATTACGACGCATGTATTACGTCGCAATGTTTTTTAGAAAAATAAATGTAATTAAAAATTTTAAAAAATTTCATTATTTGCGATGCAATTTCCTAGAAAATAAAAATAATTTTCCTAGAGAAAATAATTTTTAATATTGTGACGCATTTATTGCGTCGCAATGTTTTTAAGAAAAATAAATGTAATAAAAAATTAAAAAAACATTGCGACGCAATATATGCGTCGCAATTATTTTAAAAATATAATTTTTATCAGTTATAAGTATTAAAAAAATATTGCGACGCATTAGCGATGCAGTTTCCTAGAAAATAAAAATAATTTTTTGAAGAAAATAATTTTTAATATTGCGACGCATGTATTGCGTCGCAATGTTTTTTAGAAAAATAAATGTAATTAAAAAATTAAAAAAAAAACATTACGACGCAATATTTGCGTCGCAATTATTTTCAAAAAATATAAATTTTATATTATAATATTTAAAAATATTGCGACGCATTTGCGATGCAATTTCCTAGAAAATAAAAATTATTTTCCGCCGGACATTGGCTCCAAGTTAGCGATTGCGTCGCTAAATTTTACATAAAATAATAAAAAAGCTAAATTAGCGATGGATTAGCGACGCATTGTTGCTCGCTAATCACCACTATTTAACGCCTGGTCGGGCCGGCCCCCCCTTCCCTTCTCTTCTTCTTCCTATTCCTACCCTAGCCGCCGTCGTCCGTCCGCTCCTCCGGCTCCCCCGTCATCTCCCCCGCAGAAGCTCCCCCCACTCCGCGGCATCCCCTCGCGACCGAGGTAAGCCCCCCTCCTCCTAAATTATTTTTTTAAAAAAATAGGTTCCAGCCACGACACGGCCATGGCCGTCTTCTCCGGCCACGGCCGTTGCCGTGGCCGGCCGTGGCCTGGCCACGGTGGCCGGCCACCCAAAAAAAATTTACAGTTTGGGGGGTTTTCCCCACCCCCCCTTCGTCTTCTCCGGCCACGGCCACGACCGTGGCCGTCATCTCTGGCCATGGCCGCTCGTGGCCTGGCCACGGTGGCTAGGCCACCAAAAAAAAATTACAGTTTGGGGGGGGGTTTTCCCCCCCCCCCTTCATCTTCTACGGCCACGGCCATGGCCGATGGCCACGGCCGCTGTCGTGGCCGTCTTCTCCGGCCACGGCCGCTGCCGTGGCCGTGGCCTGGCCACGGTGGCCAGGCCACCGAAAAAAAAATAGTTATGGGGGTTTTCCCCACCCCCCCTCCCGTTCGTCTTCTCGGCCACGGCCGCTGCCGTGGCCTGGCCACGGTGGCCAGGCCAAAAAAAAAAGTAACAGCTAGGGGGCTTTTCCCCACCCCCGGCCCCTTCAATAAAAAAAAATTAACACTCATAAAAAAGTTAACAAAAAAAATTAGATTCTATCATATTTATTATTTTTAAAAATATTTTCAAATAATTTGATGACAAATATAAAAAAAAATAATAAAACATGGGCAACTTAATTTTTAAAAGTAACAGCTAGGGGGTTTTCCCCACCCCCCGGCCCCTTCAAAAATTTTTTTTTAACACTCATGAAAAAAATTAACATAAAAATTTAGATTCTTATATTTTATTATTTTTAAAAATATTGTCAAATAATTTGATGACAAAATAAAAAATGACTACTAATCTACTTTAAGATTAGTTATAAATTAATTTTATAAAAAATTGGATAGACTGATTTAGCTCATCAATCATGACTCTTTAAATCAACTGATTAAACTCATAAATCGTAGCTATTTAGGTCAATAATTTAGCTTATCAGTTTTAACTTCTCAAGTAAGCTGATTATAGACCATCAACCTTATCTCTTTAGATCATCAATCAAAACTCTTTAGATAGGTCGAGCTGAATTAGCTTAGCTATTTAGGTCAACTAATTTAGCTCATTAACCATAACTCTTTAGATTAGCTAATTTCAAAATTGTAGTCGTAGCTTTTCATTTCTTTATAGCTGTTTATGCAATATTTGTGCATTTGTAGTTATTTACAATTGTTATGTCTTGATTATTTACATTCTGCTTCAAATTGAATGATGCATTAAATTATGTAATGCTAGATAGAAAGTCTTGTTGTATTATTTAATTTTTAGCAACAAATTAGTAGTTTCAATGATTTATATTTTAGTCTTCACAAACATTTATATTCGACATAATAATCTTAAAAAGTCAGTGACTATATATAGAACACTATTCCTATATATGTATAATTGACAAGAAGTTAAGAATAACAAGCATAAGTTCGATTGTCTTCGGATTTCCATATTATTAATCACAGCACTATAACCTTTAGACCCGTTTGAGAATTTGTAAGACTTAGTCTTGCAAATTCTCAAATTGTCCTGTTGGACAGTTTGAAAATATTTTTTGTGATATGTTAGTCTGCTATTAATCATCGTTGGGTGAGATTGCGGTTTGTATTTGCTCATACGTTCTCCTAGTGTGGCATATATGCCACACATTTAGGAGAACATATGGAAAATGCTGCTGAAATTTCAACGTAACCGATCGATGATAATTAATAGCAGAATAACATATCACAAAAATATTCTTGAATGGGATAGGGCCTTACCTTTTAGACATGGAGTGAAGGTGGAATTAATTTAGGACACTTGAATGCTTGTAAAGTCTCATGATTAAATGGACGCCTTGCGGCCCGACCCGAACTCAAGCCCTAGCATTAGCCTGGCATGAACCTGCCTCGGTCCTTGCTAGCAGCCAAGGATCGTAGCCGTGGCCGGCCTTGCAGGGTAGGGACCTTAGTTGTCTAAAAAAAATTGGTTTAGTTATAAATTATTTAAATGGTTGTTATTAACCTTAGTTGTGTAAAAGAAATAATTTAGTTATATATTTAGTAATGCTAATATAGTTTTATAATGTGGTTTCCTTTAATGGTTTACCAGAAATTGTATAAGTCGGTCAAAAATGAGTGGGGCTCGCTCGTGGATGTATGCAAGGATAAAAGATGGCTTGCTTAATCCAGATTTCTAAATGGATTGAAAGAATTTATCGCATTTGCATGTAGCCAACCTGAATGGATGGATGGGCCTAGGATTAGGTGCCCATGCAACTATCACAGGTGTCAGAATGAAGCCTACAGAGATATCGAAACTGTTAAGGTGCATCTATGTAAAAAGGGGTTTGTTCCTGATTACGATGTTTGGTACTGTCATGGTGAACCAGAGGAAATTCCAACAGTGTTACAAGCCAACAAGTGTCAATTCCCGTTGATGAACCATTTGTGAATCTAAACACATATGAAGAAATGGTGATGAATGCATTGGGTAATGAATTCAATCAGAATACATTTATGGAAGAACCAAATCCAGATGCACAACAATTTTATGATATGTTGCATGCTGCAAATCAAGAATTGTATCCTGGTTGTGAGGGTCATTCCCAGTTGTCTACGGCTGCTCGGTTGTTGAATATAAGGCAGAACATGATTATCAGAAAAGGCATTTAATTTTGTAGCTAGGTTAATCAAGGAAATTTTGCCAAATGATAATGTTGTAGCAGACAGTTTTTACTCAACGAAGATGTTGTTTCGTGGGCTTGGGCTCCCGGTTAATAAGATGATTGTTGCTTGAACAATTGATATATTGGGGTGAAGACTGGAGCTGAGATGGTGTAAGATTTGTGGGCAATCGAGGTACAAAAAGGGCGAAGGGGGAGCTAGTAAAAGTAGGAGGAAAAGTGTTCCTTACAAGAGGATGCATTACTTTCCTCTGACTCTACGCCTGCAGAGATTATACAGATCTGAGGCTACAGCTGCTGATATGAGATGGCATGCCGAACATGAATCTAAAGAGGATGAAATGCGGCATCCATCAGATTCAAAAGCTTGGAAGCATTTCAATGAAAATCATCCTGATTTCGCTGAAGATATAAGGAATGTGAGATTAGGTCTTTGTACCGATGGCTTCCAACCATTCGGTCAAGCGGGGCAACAGTATTCATGTTGGCTTGTGATACTGACTGTATAACCTTCCTTCATGGAAGTGCATGAATGATACTGCATTATTTTTGACAGTTTTGGTTCCAGGACCATCAAATCCAAAGGAAAAGATTGATGTCTTCCTGCAACCATTGGTGGCCGAATTGAAAATGTTGTGGGAAACAGGAGTCGTAGCCTACCATTTCTATGAAACAGAATTTCATCATGAGAGTTGCTTTGATGTGGACAATAAGTGACTTCCCGGCATATGCAACGTTGTCTGGTTGGAGCACTGCTGGACGTCTGGCATGCCCTCATTGCATGTATGATTCGGATGCATTTACATTGCAGAAGAGTGGTAAGAAGTCATAGTTTGATAATCATAGGAAGTTCTTGCCCCCAAATCATCCTTACAGGCGTAACTTGATCGCCTTCCAGAAGAACAAAGCAGTCACAAAATTGCCGAACCGGTTAGGTCTGGCACGGATATATTTGATACTATAGAGCATTTGGGGTTGAGGTATGCTTGGGAACCAGATGCAGATAGAATAAATGGTCGTATATGTAAAGAACATAACTGGAAGAAGCGGAGTATATTTTGGGATTTGCCTTATTGGAGCACAAATCTCATCCGGCACAACTTGGATGTTATGCATATCGAGAAAATTTTTTTTGATAACATATTTAACACGGTGCTAAACATCCCGGGAAAAACAAAAGACACTGCAAAGTCAAGAGAAGAACTTAATCAGTATTGCAGAAGAGGTGATTTGAGGAGGAGTACCAACGGGACCTATCCTAAAGCCTGTTACACTCTTGACAGAAATTCATGAGAAGTTTTATGTAACTGGCTTAGAGGGTTAAAATTTCCAGATGGTTATGCCTCAAATATCGGTAGGTGTGTGGACATGCATAAGCTCAAGTTGTTCGGCATGAAGAGTCACGACTGTCATGTTTTCATGCAACGGTTATTGCCTATAGCTTTTCGTGAGTTGCTTCCGCAACATGTCTGGAAGGCATTGACAGAGCTCAGCTTGTTCTTCAAGGAGTTGTCTGCCACAGTCATTACTTCTGCATCCATGGCAAGGCTTGAGGAGGAAATTTAATTATTTTATGCAAGCTGGAGCGAATATTTCCTCCCAGTTTTTTTGACTCAATGGAGCATTTACCGGTTCACTTGCCATACGAAGCGAGCATAGCTGGTCCCGTGCAGTATCGCTGGATGTATCCTTTCGAGAGGTAAATATATACATCATTAAGACATATTGACATATCAAATATTATTTCATTGCGAGAAAATTGGTTAATTTTTTGTCTCAACTTTACATATAGGTACCTTAAGAAGTTAAAAAATAATGTGGTAATAAGGCAAGGGTTGAAGGTTCTATATGCAATGCACACTTGGTCGAAGAAGTTTCAGCTTTTGCCTCGCATTACTTTGAGGGTCACGTCCACGAGGAGCCAAAATCTTGGTCGTAACGATGACGTATGTGTGGACGAAGGAGAACCTAATGATGGTAGAATTCAATTTTTAAAGGTATCGGCCATTCATTTGGGGGGCAGAAGTCAAGAAATCTTAGCGATATGGAGTATAATGCAGCACATTATTTATCCTAATGAACTGTAGAGAAGTCGATCCATATATTGAGTAAGTGTATACTTCAATGCTTAATTGGAACTTCTAATTTAAATTACAATATACCATAATATTTAATTGCTAACATCAGTTTTAATCCTTATCATCCCATAAGGTGTATTGTGGTAGACAACGACAGATGAATCCCGACATCAGTTAATTTGCAATTGGACAGAAGTTAGAAATGGAGTTCGCTTACTGGTTTTATGAATTTGTGAGTAGTATCACTCAATCAATTTCAATAATGGCTTTAATTTTTGAATTGGTTGTGAATAGCTTATTAATTTATAGGTAAACGGTCCATGGTCCCCAACCGATAATATTTTCATTAAATGTCTATCGCAATGGCCATTGAAGACCGTAACAACCTCTACTGGCTATTTTGTTAATGGGTACAAATTTCAGATTGAACGATTAGCAGCTTCAAGAGGCACGCAGAACTAGGGCGTGTGTATTAAAGGAGAAAGTGAGCAAATATGCAGGATTATTACGGAAAGTTAGTAGAGGTGGTTGAAGTTGAATATCCCGGTTGGCCTATGAAACGAACCGTATTGTTTCGTTGCGATTGGTTCGATCCGACAGTTCCTGTGGGAAAAGGGTTCATAACGACTACAATTTGGTTGAAGTGAACCATCGACGAAGATTGCAGAAATATGACCCATTCATCCTTGCATCCCAAGCTCAGCAAGTGTTTTACTGCGGATATCCAAGTTTGCACAACGACAAGCGAGATTGGTGGGCTGTTTCTAAAATCGTCCGACGTTCAACAATCTTATTAGAGGAGAGTTCATCAAGTCAATCAGGAGTGCCCTGCATTTCAAGAGGATGAGATGGAAATGCATGCAATTGAGGACGACACAAGGGCTCCTGAAACATCACTTAGAGATCCAAATGGTGATGTCCAAGAAATTTGGATGCAAATGTTCGGTTTCCTTCCGATGATAATGAAACTGAATCGTAGTCCGATACGTCATCGGATGTTGAACCAACATTTCATGAAACAAATGACACCGATTAAACATAGAGGTTTTTTTAAATTTAACTTTATTTTATAAGTGTTAAATTTTTACATAGTCAATCATTAATCGTAATTTAATTGCATGAATCTTTAAGTATTTTCAGTATGAGGGCAGAGGTAGATCTACCGATGACATACGGAGTGAGCAGGGACGTAGCCCTGCTGCATCAGATCACATGAGCTTTGGAGATGGAGAGTTCGGATCTCCACACATCGCACAACCTTCGATCTCTCCAGCAGTCGGCGGTGATCCTGCATTGGTATAACCATCCAGCCGATCGGCACATACCTCCGAGTTCTTCCACCATCGGCCGCACCGTACTTCGACTTGATGCTCATGGGCTGTAAGTATATACTAATTAAAAATATATGTTTATTTTTAAGTAATTACTTATAAACATGCATTTTTTTAACAGATTTATTGAGCAGCATCATGTATCCAGCCAATCAGCGCGTATTTCAGAGGCATGCAGATCCCAGTGGCTACGATTGGCCACGTATCTCCAGCCACGAGGGAGTTTTATTTTTTGAGTTTAGGTAAACTTATTAAATAATTTATCATTGATATAAAATTTCTTAATCTTAATAAATTCTGAAACTAACTATTTATTTAATGCAGAAAAAGTTTACGTGGGACCCTGCCAGCCATGATGCCATTAAGGCAGCATGGGAGGCTCTTACGGGACGCCGATACTCCGACATGCTTCATCGTTGGAGGTCATCGGGTCAGCGTCCTGCGCATGTGCCAGAGGGTATTTGGCACGAGTGGCAGCAGGCCTGGCAGTCCGATGGCTGGCGCAGGAGGTCCGCATCACCAGCACGAACCGTCGATCCAAGAAGGGCGGTCCTGGCACGGGTCTCTCCCACCATACTTCGGGCTCCATTTCGATTCAGGAGCACAGACGCCGTATGGTAAGAAAACATAAATAATTTAATTACTAATTTAGTTATTTACAAATATTTGTATATCAATTTTTTTATTATAGTCTGAGCAGGAGGGCGGAGATCCTGGTGAGTTTCGTCAATTCAGGGCGACACACACCAGGAGGGACGGTTCCTGGGTCGACACGCGATCACGGGAGGTTGCGGTAAGAAATTAGCTTTATGTAGTATCTGTTAATTTTTAAATTTTATTTTGAGAAATTTATTAACTCATTTATTGTTGATTTTATAATTCAAAGACATGAGTCGAGGAGCTTCGCTCCTAGGCATCGCAGGTCGACTCCACTGATGGGGAGACGCCCGTCGAACTCTCAGCAGAGGAGAGTCGGCGTGTGTTTTTGGAGGCTGTTGGTGCCCAGCCGAGACCGTAGGGTCTATGGTCTGGGCACTAGAGCTTCTTTATATTTTCCCCATCAGGCCTCCAGCTCGATTTTCTGGTGATATTCCTGCCGAGCGTTTAAACGACATTCGGAGATCTATTGCGGAGGAGGTTCGGCAGGACGTTCGTCAGACGTCGACCTTGACACTATCTTGGGTCCCAATGAGGTTGAGGCTCCTGAAGGATGCCCTCAGCTTGCGGCGAGGAACCCGAGGTTTCTCTTCCAACAATATTCGAAGTGGGCGAAGCGAGTCAAATCCCTTCGGATGTTGCCAAGAAGGTCCCTGGGACCGACCCGAACCCTGATTCTTAAGGGTTGCTCATGTATTTTTTGCTTTTTCAACTTGTAATTCGATCAAAACTTAATGAATGAATCTTTAATCTCCTTTTGTTCATGTTATTGCTTTGGTCATCGTCTTTCGAACGATCTTTTTCGTCATAGGTTCTTTTTCTGACAGCAAATGAAACATATGCGATTCATGTTTTAAGGTCGAATCGCTCTCAGGGGTTCCGAACTGGGTACTTTGTTTAATCGGGGCTAGAGAGACTTGTCAAGCTGATGTATGAAGCTATTTAGTTATACCGTTGAATATCATCCCGGTTCCTCCTGAAGGAAATTGGAGTGGCCGATGTACGAAATGCATAAGTCAGCTCAGTTTGGCGAGGCAATAAAATGGTTCGGCTCGAAATGACCAAAAACTGCGCAAATACCTTGGCTGGGGCTGAGGGTAGATGGATAGTTCGGTCTATCCGAAGCAAGTAGTAGCTGGCTCGCTCCTTACAAAGTAGATGAAACGGCTTCACAGTTTGCCGAAGGATGCTTCGTTTCCGCTTAAGGCATTTATCCCGTTGGCCTTTTCCAACACGGGTCTTTAACGTATGCGATAAGCACACGATCGCCATTGGACGGCATCATTTTCGAAAGGGGATTTCCTAGGCCAGCCCATATCTCCAGGACCTGCAGACGGTATCCTGCATTTAAGGCTCCTAATTCGAAACCAAAGAAAAATCTTCTGCCCTACGTCATGGTTTGGGAGACGCATCCGGGCGCTTCGAAATGCGCCCTTTTCCCTTGGCCTGCCACGTGGTAGTGCGGCCAAGGCATTTTGAATTCCAGGGGCTCTCTGCTTTAATGGTTTGCTTCTGGTTTGTTTGTCTATAAAAAGGGGAGGGAGCGGACTGTGCTAGGCCATCTCCCGAGACCTCTTCCTTCTGTGAGCTGTAGGGTTTTCATGGCACCCATTTCATTAAGGTTGAGAGCGGAGAGATCGAGCTTCCCTTTCGAAAGCTGGTTCGTCCAAGATAGCTGGGGTGATGGAGAAGCTGCTGAAGAGCAAGCAGTCCTCAAGGGAGAAATCTCGGAGGTCATATGGAGAGCGCATGAGAAGGCACACAGAGCATATGGGGAGTGCATGTATGCGCTTCCTATGTGGCCTTTGTCACTTGCCATATGGACCACAGGAAATGTAAAGCATACGTATTCCCCATGGCAGACATGGAACTCACCTCCTTCCTCAGTTTGGATCTCTCAGTTCATCTGCCTAAGGAATCTTTTCCCATGTGAGGAAGGAGGAGAGTGGTGTTGGTCTGGTCCCCTGTCCATGTTGCTGGGCAGCGGCTAGCAGTCTAGCATCCCACTTGGGGGAGGAGGCATCCTCAGCATCAGCATCCATAGGTCTTTGACCTGGTTAGGATCCCTCAACGTGTCCATCCTAGGGATCCATGGATGGCCTACTTTGCTCTTTGGCATTAACCAGTGGCCCAATGGAGCCGATTGGTTTTTCTGATTTCTTGGGTCGGATGCAGAAACATCGTTATCAACCGAAGTTGCTCAGCCGAGCTTTATTTTATTTGTCTTTATTTCCTGTGCTATGATGCACTTGTAATGCCTCTTAGGAGGTTGTAATTTTTTACCAATAAAGAAAGTTTTTAATCTTTCTTCTTCGAATACTTTTTCTTCTCTTGATCTGCTGCGTTGAAAGCCGTTCTACTTGTGTTATGCTTACTGGATTGCAGCATAGTTTAAAGGTCCAGTGATGCTTTTGGTACTTTATTTTTGTTAAGCATGATATTCAGTCCTCAGCGGAGAAAGTTTTCACCTCTGTTTAGGTCAGAGGGAGGCCTGGACGGCCCTGTGAACTTATGATGCATACATGTTCCTACTCGAGGGGATGAAATAACTTATATAATCTTGCTGGTAAGTGGAGGAAGGTTACTTACCTCTGCCGAAGTATGATAGGATGCCTTGGTGTACTAAAGTGTCTGAGAGATCACCTGACTAGGCCGAAGCTTTAGACGATATTCAGAAATATATCACTCAGTTTGGGAGGCTTCGGAGATTATTCCGAGTGTATCGCTCGGTTTGGCCGAGGCTTCAGAGATTATTCAGAAATGTATAGCTAAGTGGAGCTGATTACTATATAGCCCGTAGAGCAGTGTGAAAACATGAGGTTCTAGAATTAAGGAACAAAGCACTTTGCCAAGTAAACCGCATGGATAAGGGGTGCTATTTGTGCGAGGATTCTGTTGCTAGTTACACTTTCGATGAGAGTACACCTGCAGAAGGGCGACTGTAGGGTGGTACCTCAGAGGTAGTACACACAACCCAGTATCATGAGATTTAAAAGCTTGCATCTGGATTTGAAAAGGAAATGCCAATGGACAACTTTTAAAAAGCTTATATTGTGATTTAAAAATGACCAGTTGGCCAAGTATTTATCCCAGGGGGAAGGTTTACATGAGATGCCAGTGGGCAGGTAGATCCCAGTGGAGATCAGGAAATTAAATAAAGAAAGTCTGGGCCGTAGGTAAAGAATGCCTATCTTTATGTTGTAATGCATCATGCACAGATCTTTATATTAATGAGTTATTTTTCAGTGAAAAGTTATTTATAGAGTATTTTAGTACTGGTATATTATTTGAAGAATTACATTTTACGTTATCTGATATCATGTTAAAAATGTACTTGGGTTTACACATGCTATTATATCTGCATACTGTTAAACAAGTGATTTCTGTGGTTCTCAATTTCTTCTAGGTTAGATGGTTATCCAGTCACTGGGAGATAGGTCTCACTTCTCTGTTGTTGATATTTTATTTTCAGATCAGTGCTTGTTTGGCAGGATTAAGATTAGCGGGATTGGGACCCTTAGTTGCTGAAACCTGCCTGGTTCCAAGAGTATAAATGATAGTTTTGTACATTGAGTTAGTATGGAAACATTCATGTATATGTATATGTGTATGTGTACAGTGAGATTTGGTGATGTATCTTAAACCCTTTGAAATGAAAGAAAGACTTATGTTATGGGGGAATTATGAGTATAATGCATGTACTTGATTTTATTGTCGATTGTAAAATGTGAGCTTGTAAACTGCCTGAGGATGTCATGAGAAATATCATCTAAGCAGGATGATGCTTAGTGCTGATTTGATTTTTGTAGTGAGATACATATATAATTGAGTATGATAAAAAGTTTTTAAATATGATGCAAATTTTGAGTGTCTGCCGCTTGTGATAATCTGTTGGAGTTTTCTAGTTCTTTATGGAGCACATAAAGGCTAGTAGAACCTCATCTGATTACCGCAGGTGTGTAGGTTTGTTGTTAGTGGCCCCTGGTAGGATAGGGGTGCCGACAGTAGGACCCCAACTCGGCCATCCGGATAGAGCCTCCAGCTAGAGACCCGGATAGACCCTGACTCGACAACTCAGGAAGAGCCTCTAGCTAGCCACCCAAGTATAGCCTCAAATCGGCCACCCAGGCAAAACCCCTTGTGGGGACCACTTGTACGGCCCAGCAGCCATTCAGACTATTCGAACGATCTCTCATGATCCAAAATCTCAATGAAAATGCAACGTGGAAAACAGATTCAGCGGCCACTCAGATTTGACAGAACCTACCAACTCTACTTTGACCACCTATATCTGACATGATAGAGCCTGCAAACTCTGCTACGATCGTCCATTTTGACAGAATAAGGCCTACCAACCCTGCTACCGCTCAAATCTGATGAGACCTGCCATGACCACTCAAATCTGTTAGGACCTGGCCTACCAACTCTAACATGCCACGCAGGAGGCAAACCCTGCAATTGTTGCCACTCTGGCCTTACTGCGCATGCTCTGATAGGTAGTTACGCCTCAAGCCTCACAAACATTCATAAAATGAGTAAGAGAGACCCCGACCAAATACGAAAAACTCATACACACTCACACAAAGCATTTCTCTCTAAAACTCTCGAGCTTACTTTCAAGCTCACGGCTGTTCCTAGCACTAACTTGAGTGTCGGGGGTTTCCACTGGAATCACCGGCCTCATGGACTTTGTGCAGGTTCCCCATTGGGAGAAGCCCATCGAAGGACCCCTACTCCATCGGAGAAGGTGATCGGATGCTCTCTGACGATCAAGAAAAGTGATTTGGTGACAACCACCGGGATTCGCAGTCGACAACCATGTCCAGCTAGGGCACGGTCCCGGTTTGGCCAAGAGGGCAATGGGGGATACCTCGCGTTCGGGTGGTTTACTGTTCATCATTGGTTTGGCCATGAACCAGTTCATGTCCAATGTGGTTCAACCCAATAAGACCCTGATCCGATTTTGGATCCAATTAACTTGAACTCAATCGATCTGGACCCAATTAGTCTGAATCAGAACCTGATAGTGGTCCAAATTACTGAACCAGAACCCAATTTATGTCAAATTGGTGAGTTAGAATTTAAATTAGATGCAAATTATTGAACCAAAATGCTAATTAGGTCTAACTAATTTGGGTTCAAGCCAATTTACACTAAATTTAGTTTAATTGAACTCTACTTGGTTGCATTAAACTCTAAGTAAGAGGATCAGTGACCTAATTAAGATCTAATTAGACTCTAAGTCTTGTTACACTCTTAAATTTGTTAATGATGCTAGGAGTATTAATGATGCTAGGAGGATTACCCAAACCCTCCCAAGATCCTTGTAAAAAGAAAAAAAGGAAATGGATGAAAAATTAGGACCCAAGCAATTCTTTTCCCACATAACCACTAGAGAGTAGGTGCCACATTTGGCTGATAGGTAACTAGTTATGGCTTTCGCCTGCCGAGCTCTCCAGGTATAACTGGAAGCACTGCATCATGGATCTCCCTCAATGACAGGGTCACCATCCGTCTACTTCGTTAGCTTATATGGCATGTCGAACATGTCATCATGCTGTCAAGCACCGCCATCAAACTCAACGGCTTCCCCATCCCCGGGTCAACCCTGCCTTATAGCTACCGACAAACCCGTCCAAGCCCACCACCACCACCACCAACCTGCCTCTTCCTCCTCTTGTTCTCTTCCTTCTACACTCCTTTTCGTCTCTTGTTTCTCTTCCCCTTTAGGAGGCTCCTCCTCTTCTTCCTCTCATTAGGAGTGTAACTGAGTCGAGATAGCTCACGAGTAGCTCGATATCGACTCAAAAAATACTCGAAATCGACTCGCTGCTTATCGAGTTGATTTTGAGCTTGAGCTACTTGAGTATATTATCGATTCGAGTTTGAGTTAAAATACTAGCTCGAAAAGCTGCAAGCTTAAATGAGCTTACTTAATTTTACTATTTACCCTTATAATTATACATATTTATAATATTATCCTAAATATATATAACTCCTTTGAATTTTTAACTGAAAATATTTTATTTTAATTTAATTATTTTTAATTTTTATATAAAAATTCGAGTCGAGTCGAGTCAAGCTCGAGTATATCGAGTATTTCATCAAGCTCAAGTTCGAGCTCTAAATAAGAAACTCGATCGAGCTCGAGTCGAGTTTATAGCTTTAAATTTTAGAGTCGAGTCGAGCTTGAGCTTGGCACTGTGCCGACTCGACTCGGGTCGATTACACCCCTACCTCTCTGTTGTTTCTCATGACTAAGAAAGTTTATGGAGTGCCGCATATGTTTATTTCTATTACAAAGTCCATGGGACAATTATATTCACCATATGTGCCTAGTACGTAATTTTATGGGGCACCACACACGGCCCACCCCCAAGTTCCTTTCCTCAAGATGGGTCCACCCATCAAGTAAGTAAAACCCGATTGGCCATGTCCACGCAGCATCGTCGCCTCCCCATCGTGGCCCTCACGGTCGCGGTCATGGACCCCCATCTGGCTCCCCGGTCCGCCGCAACCCGGTCAACCCCCTCGAGCGATGCATCCCCGGCGCAAAGGACCTATGGTCCCGATCGGGCCCGCGGTGCCTGAATGAATAAATTAGGATCCATTTGGCCATCGATTTGGATTAAATTTTTTATTTTTAAAAATAAGAAATCTAACATATAATACGGAAATGATCAAATTATTTTGAAATACTTTTTTGGAACGATCCTAAAAATCTGAATGAATCTAAAAACATTGAAGCAATATTTTCTTCATATTCATCTAAGACATTTTTCATATTTTATCTTCCTTCAAAGACGTTTTTCAGATTTTACCCTTTCTCAAAATGAGTTAGCAATGTTTCTTATTTTTCATATTTTATTCTTTTTCAAAAAATATTTTTTAGATTTTATCCTCCTTTTTTTAAAAAATCAAAACTCACAGATTCACTTTCTTCCTTTTTTTCGCGATCTTTCAAAAATACCAACCAAATGTATTCTCGAATACTAAAAATGAACATAATATAACTTAAATTTTTATATACAATCCATGTTTTCAAAAATAATTTTCTGAATCACAAACTAAACAAGGCCTTAATATTTCTATCAGCTACTTATAATTGAATCCAATTTCTAAGTGTTGATTGGCACAATGCTAGGAATGCCTTTGCCATTCTTCAAAAATTTATATAGTTGCACAAAAGTACCATCATTTTCTTTTAGTTAGATCAAGCATTAGTGTTGGGTGCTCCCTCCACGTGGGGAGGGAACCGGCCCATGATAACAAACTGCATCACAGTTTGTTACGGAGCTATTTTTCAAAAAGGGAAAAATCCCAGATTAGGGGGGAGAGATCCGTATGTGGGAGATACAGAGAAAAAAAATCCCAGATTGGGGGGAGAGAGCTGTGTGCGGCCTGAGAGAGATCCAGAGAAGCCCAGGCTTGGAAGAAATCCTGTGCAACCTCAGGAGGTCGATACGGACGAGTCTGAGAGCAGATTTGGGGGGCACGGAAGAGCAACCACACGTTGGTGAGATCCTTCTTGTACCCACATCAACTATTATTTTAAGTTTGAAGTTTTCCTGATTTTTGGGCAAAAAGAAATTAGGAGAAAATTTGTNAATCCCAGATTGGGGGAGAGAGCTGTGCGGCCTGAGAGAGATCCAGAGAAGCCCAGGCTTGGGAGAAATCCTGTGCAACCTCAGGAGGTCGATACGGACGAGTCTGAGAGCAGATTTGGGGGCACGGAAGAGCAACCACACGTTGGTGAGATCCTTCTTGTACCCACATCAACTATTATTTTAAGTTCGAAGTGTTTCCTAAAAAAAGAAATTGTAATCTTTTATTAAGATTAGTGAAGTGCTCTCGGAATTTGCCCCGTGGTTTTTCCCTTTCACATTGGAGGGGTTTTCCACGTAAATTTGGTGTTTTTGTGTGGTGTTTATTTTTATTCCGCATATTCTGTGATTGTGGTAGATCGGTATATTTTTCTGTGATTGTGCACGCATATTTGTTCCGTTCTGAGGGTGATTGAGGGTGTATTCCCAACAATTGTGGTATCAGAGCAAGGTTGCAAGCCCAGAACAAATTATTTGAGCGTGCCACAGATGGATTCTACCACTAATACTAGCAGGATGATTAGTCTCAATGGCAGTAATTGGTTGATTTGGAAACCAAAGATGATGGATCTCTTGTATTGCAAAGATTTAGCCAAGCCGATTGAGAAGATGGGAGAGAAGCCAGAAAAATATGATGATGAAGATTGGGCTACTATGGATAGAAAAGCAATCAGTGTCATCAGGCAATGGGTGGATGACACAGTATTCCATCATATTTCAAATGAAACCTCAGCCTATGAACTATGGAAGAAGTTAGAAGGGTTGTATGAGAGGAAAACTGCCGGAAACAAAGCATACTTAATCAGAAAGCTTGTAAATCTGAAGTACAAGCCGGGAAAATCAATTGCAGAGCACCTAAATGAGATGAAGAGCATTGTGAACCAGCTGGCCACAATGAAGATGCTTATGGAAGATGAACTTCAGGCACTCCTGTTGTTGAGTTCTCTACCTGATAGTTGGGAGACACTGGTGGTGTCATTGAGTAACTCCGCCCCTGATGGAGTTATCACCATGAGTCAGGCTACTAGCAGCTTGCTCAATGAGGAGGAAAGAAGGAAGGGAACTGGAGAGTCTCAAACACAGACAGATGTACTTGTCACAGAGGGCAGAGGGAGACAGTTTACTAGAAAAGAAAACAACAGAGGCAGAAGCAAATCCAGACCAAGGAAGGAAATCGAATGCTACCATTGTCATAAGAAAGGACACTACAAAAGTGAATGTAGACTGCTAAAGAAGAAGAACAATGAAGGCGGTAAGGCAGAAGATAAGAAAGATAGAGAGGTAGCAGCAGTTGCCTCAGGAGAAGACATCATTCTATTTACAGAATGTGTTGATCAGTGCTTAGCCACCACATCAAATCAGGTTGATTGGGTGGTGGATACTGGAGCTTCTTATCATGCCACACCCAGGAGAGAGTTCTTCACATCCTACAGGATAGGTGATCTTGGTGTG
This sequence comes from Calamus simplicifolius, assembly GCA_900491605.1. NCBI lineage: Eukaryota > Viridiplantae > Streptophyta > Magnoliopsida > Arecales > Arecaceae > Calamus > Calamus simplicifolius. The sequence continues at coordinate 586,840 of UESW01004614.1, read as the reverse complement.
ATCCGAATGGGAAACAATGGTGTTTCCAAAATATGTGGGATAGGAGAAGTAGTGGTCCAGACCCGTGAAGGCAGCAGATTGATACTCAAAGAGGTCAGACATGTTCCAGATCTCAGGATGAATCTCATCTCAGCAGGCAAGCTAGATGAAGAGGGATATGTTAGCCAGTTTGGGGGAGATCAATGGAAGTTAATCAAAGGTGCTATGGTGATTACCAAAGGACAGAGATCATGCACATTATACAAGTTGCAGTCCAGTTTGGTTAGGGGAGAGGTATGCGCAGCAGAGCATGATACTGCAGATTTGTGGCACAAGAGATTAGGCCATATTGGCGGAAGGGATTGCAAACTCTCGTCAGGGCAGGGGTCTTACCAGAGATACAGGACAGAGTTCTCAGTGATTGTACCCACTGTGTGGTGGGTAAGCAGCACAGGGTGACATTTCAGAGTAGCTCCAAGAAGAAGACTGGCCTTTTGGAGCAAGTGTACTCAGATGTGTGCGGACCCATGAGGGAGAAGACCTTAGGAGGAGCCTCATATTTCGTCACATTTATAGATGATGCTTCCAGAAAGGTGTGGGTTTTTGTTTTAAAGTCCAAGGACCAGGTGGCAGCAGTTTTTGAGTTTTTTCACAGGCTTGTGGAGAGGCAGACAGGAAAGAAGTTGAGATGCATTCGTACAGACAATGGGGGAGAGTACATAGGAGTCTTTCACCAGTACTGCAGAGCACAAGGCATCAGACATGAGCAAACAGTGCCAAAGACTCCACAGGAGAATGGAGTAGCTGAGAGAATGAACAGGACAATAGTGGAGAGAGTCAGGTGCATGCTCTCCCAGTCCAAGTTGCCCAAGAGCTTTTGGGGGGAGGCAGTCCAGACAGCATGTTATTTGATAAATAGATCTCCCTCATCAGCTCTAGATGGAGAGGTGCCAGAGAAGGTGTGGACAGGCAAGAATGTCAGATATGATTATCTAAGGATTTTTGGCTGCAGGGCATTTGTGCATGTGCCTAAGGATGAGAGGACAAAGTTAGATGACAAGACAAGACAATGTATCTTTCTGGGGTTTGGTGATGAGCAGTTTGGCTATAAGCTGTGGGACCCAGTTGATAGGAAGGTAGTCAGGAGCAGAGATGTCATATTCTATGAGGATCAAACCATAGAAGACATCAAGAGGGCAGAGCATCAGTCTGAGTCAGATATGTATGGCCCAGTAGATATAGAGCCTGTCAGTCCTCCAGCAGTTCATGCAGATGAGCCAGAGAAACAGCCAGTACAGGGTGCAGATGAGCAGCAGCCTACACCTATTGAGGATACAGATCAGGAGATTCAGATCCCTGAGGAGGAGCTACCGACAGAGGTGAGGAGATCCACGAGAGCAAGGCAACCATCTAGTCGGTATTCAGTGCATGAATATATCATGTTGACAGATGCAGATGAGCCAGAGTCATATGAGGCGGCCCATGTCAGTGAGCAGCGGGAGCAGTGGCAGAGAGCTATGCAGGAGGAGATGGACTCTCTTCTGCATAATCATACATATGACTTGGTAGCTAGGCCCAAGGGGAGAAAGGTACTCAGAAACAAGTGGGTCTACAAGGTAAAGGCAGAAGAGAAAAGCACAGCCTAGATATAAAGCACGACTAGTTGTGAAGGGCTTTGCACAAAAGAAGGGAGTTGATTTCGATGAGATATTTCTCCAGTAGTGAAGATGACCTCAATCAGGACGGTGTTAGGATTGGCAGCTAGCATGAACATGGAGGTAGAGCAGTTGGACGTGAAGACAGCATTCTTGCACGGTGACTTAGAGGAAGAGGTCTATATGGAGCAGCCTGAAGGTTTCAAGGTGAAAGGCAAGGAGCACATGGTGTGCAGACTCAGAAAGAGTCTGTATGGTCTCAAGCAGGCGCCCCGGCAGTGGTACAGAAAGTTTGAGGCTTTCATGGTACAGGTTGGTTATAAAAGAACAACCACAGATCATTGTGTCTTCATTAGAAGGTTCCCTGGAGGTGATTTTATCATCCTTCTCTTATATGTGGATGATATGTTGATTGTTGGGCAGGACTCCAGCAAGATTGCCACACTGAAGAAGGAGTTAGGGAAAGCTTTTGATATGAAGGATATGGGGCCAGTGAAACAAATATTGGGGATGCATGTATTCAGGGATAGACAAGCATGCAGGTTATGGTTGTCCCAGAAGAAATACATAGAGAAGGTGCTTCAGAGATTCAGCATGAGCAATGCCAAGTCAGTGGCATGTCCACTAGCTGGACACTTCAAGCTGAGTTCAGAGCAGAGCCCAGCCTCAGAGGAAGAGAAGCAGGAGATGAATAGAGTCCCTTATGCCTCAGCCGTGGGTAGTCTTATGTATGCTATGGTCTGTACCCGACCAGACTTAGCATATGCAGTTGGCTTAGTGAGCAGGTTCCTAGCGAATCCAGGAAAGGAGCATTGGGCAGCAGTCAAATGGATCATGAGGTACTTGAGAGGTACAACTAGCTTGAGTCTTTGTTATGGACAGGGAGAACCTGTGTTACAGACATATACAGATGCAGATATGGCAGGAGATGTTGACTCCAGGAAGTCCACATCCGGTTACTTGGTTACATTTGCAGGAGGTGCAATTTCATGGCAGTCCAAGTTACAGAAGTGTGTTGCATTATCGTCCACAGAGGCCGAGTACATAGCAGTGACAGAAGGATGCAAGGAGATATTGTGGCTGAAGAGATTTCTTCAGGAGCTGGGTGTTAGACATGATACTTATGTGGTCTATTGTGACAATCAGAGCACTATTCACCTGAGCAAGAATCCGACTTTTCACTCCAAGTCGAAGCACATTGATATGCGTTATCACTGGATCAGACAGGTCCTGGAAGAGAAGCAGTTGCTGTTGGAGAAGATCCATACAGATGATAATGGGTCAGATATAATGACAAAGTCATTACCTATCAAGAAGGTTGAAGCTTGTAGAAAGAAAGCAGGCTTGGTGGATTTCCCCACGTAGTCGGGAGGGGGAGATATTGTTGGGTGCTCCCTCCACGTGGGGAGGGAACCGGCCCATGATAACAAACTGCATCACAGTTTGTTACGGAGCTGTTTTCAAAAAGGGAAAAAAACCCGGAAATAAAGTAGGGGGAGAGAGATCCGTATGTGGTAGATACGAGAGAAGAAAAATCCCAGATTGGGGGGAGAGAGCTGTGTGCGGCCTGAGAGAGATCCAGAGAAGCCCAGGCTTGGGAAAAATCCTGTGCAACCTCAGGAGGTCGATACGGACGAGTCTGAGAGCAGATTTGGGGGCACGGAAGAGCAACCACACGTTGGTGAGATCCTTCTTGTACCCACATCAACTTTAGGAAGAAAGTTGTAATCTTTTATTAAGATTAGTGAAGTGCTCTCGGAATTTGCCCCGTGGTTTTTTCTTTCACATTGGAGGGGTTTTCTACGTAAATTTGGTGTTTTTGTGTGGTGTTTATTTTTATTCCGCATATTCTGTGATTGTGGTAGATCGGTATATTTTTTGTGATTGTGCAGGCATATTTTTTTATTAAATATGTTCTGCATATTTATTCTGAGGGTGATGAGGATGTATTCCCAACACTCACGTGGAATAACCACCCCAGCTGCGCGCCTTTCTATCCGCTGGTACTTACGATGTCCAGAGGTTTTTTCTGCATGACGGGCTAGCGTGCATGTAGAGCAGCGGTTGCAACACCACTTCAAAATCTCGAGGTAATCTTTGGTACGTAGCTTGGTGTGTTCACCCTCGTCCTTTGAAAAGAAAAAAAAAAAAAAAGCTCGCGTCTCTTGGCATGTCATCCCTACTGTGAATCTTGGACGTGTCAGTGGCTGGCAACTGCAGTTGCACGAACAACTAATTAATTAAGGCTCGTCCCACGGTCCCAGATGCTCAAAATGTAAATTTTCAATCAATGACCATTGTATGCATGCATAACTGCATAAAAATCTTGACCCCTTTTTTTTCCTTTCATATAATCTAAAGCAAAGAGTGCTAATGGTTTTCTTTCCTTCAGTAACTTCAAGATCATCAAAAACACGCACACATATACACACACTTCTATAGATCGTAAGTGCTGCTTACCATCCTTGGACATGGTCCTTAGCAGCTTATTATCAAATTAATTTCCTCCCATGTCAGCTTTTAGAGTTTTTTTTGTTTCTTCCTCCTTTTTTTTTTCTTGCTTTTAGTTATGGAACTCAAGTTCGATAGTTTTGTGTTTTGATACATGCCAGCAAATCTTCAACTTAAAGCTTTTGTCCACATCAAATTGTAAGTTAAATATGAAGAATTTCAGGTGAGAAGAGAACTAGTTATTAAGATAAAAGGAAGAATTAGTTTAAATAAAAACAAATTGACAAAGATAATTAAAAGAAAAGAAAAGAAAATTTATATAATTAATATTTATGAATCAAACTGCATTGGATTTAGATAAGGTTAGACAGTGAAAGAATCATAAGAAAACTTAGCAGCCGAATCTTTATGTGATTGTCATTTCATATTTCCTTATTTTGTCCTAAGAACTTTATGTTTTTTCATCCAAATATCTCTATCAATCGTAGTTATTAGAGTCAAACCAGATTAGTCAATCAAAACAGTAAATCAGACTCCTTATTGGTATGATTCTTTTATTGGATCAATTATATAATTGATCCCATCAAAATTAGATGAATCAATTGGTTTTTTTTATTGATTTAATGACCCAATATGAATCGATAAAATCAAACCAATTTTTCATATCTTTGAAAATAATTTTTTTAACCAATATAATTTAAATATTAGTATCACCTTTTAGGCTAATTCTCTCCATCTCTTTCTTTAGCCAATCAAGTTTTCTCTTTCTATCTTTCTCTTTAATAGATATGGAAGATTTTAAGCGTTACCTTTTAGAAATCTGAGGCCAATCTCAAGTATTATTGTGGATAATATGTTCCAGGGTTCGGTTATCATTTTTTAATATTTTTTTTAAAATAGGAATTCAATCCAATCTATTCAATACCATCATTAATCAATGTCTTTATATCCTCACCCAATGCACTTATGCCTTTAAACTTTTCATTATTTATGTCATCGTCCGCATATAGCTAGCTATCAATATACAGCCTAAAGCATGATAGATTTTACCTATGTTCTATTATAGTTCAGATAACTTAATTTTAAATATTTAGATTATTTTATTTTTGATCATCTTGTGGTTAGGTCTTTGAATTATTAACGTAGTCCACCAATAGAGCCAACAAATAAATCTAAATAATCAAGGATGAAAGCAAAAATTTCACTCTGGAAGATCTAGACATGAAATGCTGGTGGCTAATCAATCCAAAGGGCAAACCCCAGTTTGCGGCAAATAAAATAGTAAGTACTCGGATCATTCTTAATGGATGTAGTGCCAAAAATAAAATATAAATTAATTGAAGGATAATTATAAAAGTTTCAATTAATAGGAATACGATAAAAAGTGAAGATTAACCCGAGAGGCTCTCACCACACCTGATCAGATTCCCCAAATGAGATATTTAGAGAGCTGTCCACCTATCAATGAGAGATCACTCTGACCAAAAAAAAGTGTGACAAAATATCACATGGCAGCTCAGCCGTTTGGCCTCATCCCATAATCCCATGCAAGCAGGCAAGCCATGGAAGAATCCAAAACAAATTAAAGCATCGCGAGGGTGGAAGAGCATCCCGCCTCTCTTTGTGTGCTGCGATTCCGCTTAAGATCTTGCATGAACAAATCACAATTGAAAACGTGTCCAAATATTTTACTCAGCAAGAGAAAAAAAAAGATACATAAAAAAACAATTTAAACGAACATAAAATATAAAAATTAAAAATATTGTTCATTAAAATCTTCCAATATGAATTTTCTCACTCGAATATTGCAAGATAGCTTTAAAATTGCAAAAAATAATAATTTATAAAATTATTTTTAACATAATTATAGTAGGTCAAACTAATTGTCAAAGTCAACTCTCTTTCAATTCTTACAAATCAAAATTAATAAACTTTATAAATATCTAAGTGGTTGAGGCGTATCTAACAGGAAATCTAAGGAGCTAGCTGGATGCAGCTGTCAGTCCGAGGATCAGGTGTGCAGGGTGTTTGCCAAAGCAACTCAAGAACCATGCAGGCTAGGTTCTGATCGTGATGATAAATTATCCTTGCAGACTTACTTCCATTCCTTTTTCTCTTTAGTTGAACTATTTTGCACCAGACATGAGTAACTCCAAGGCTGATCAGGTTTTCTTTGACCGCGTTGAAAGGATATAAAAAGGTGAACGGTGCTGTCGTTTTTTGATCTCTTTAGTAGGAAGCTGCGAGAAGTAACAATCAACGTTGATGTAAGAAGGTAAACAGAATAAAACAGTGCGTTATTTTAGGAACAAAGTAATACCAGTCCCTTTCGCGTGGAATGCCCATCTGATGCTGAAAGACTGGGAAGCCTCTTCTAGGCTTCTTGAGTGGTCCATTCTGGGATCTTTCGGCATGACCATTCCTTTTTTTCTGAACCTGCTTGAAAATAGGAATAAGGATTATTCTAGGCCTTATTTCTGCTTTGTTCCTGAACTTTGCAGCAAGGTTTCTAGCTTTGTGATTTCAGATCCTTTCTGCTTGCGACGATTTTGCATGTGTGAGCCTAGAGAAATATTTTTCATTCAAACTTTTAATATGAATAACTTGTTCATCCTTTACTACTATCATTTTAACGCGCAGAAAAGTGAAATAGATCTGAAAAAAAGTTCCATGTGTGCAGTGCTCTAAGAAATTTAAGGATAAATAATGAGAACCGCACAATAAAAATGGTCTTTTAGCAATCAAAATACAAGGGGTACAGATAATAAAAATATACAAAATAAAAATAACCACATGGATTGATCATCTAGATCTCCTGGGTTGAGCTTGTAATCACAGATGCATATCCTCTAAGATATAATCTGTAGATCAATTATTGCTAAGCCGATGAGATCCAGCATGGCTAGTACAAACCAAAATTTGGTGAAATTTTGAAATAACTTCACAACCCTTTGCAGGCTAATGTTTGTTCCTAAATGTCCGAATGACAGTAGCATCCAACTCAGGCTGGGCACGAAAGCCATGGACAAGAAGAACATGCAGGTCTTGAGGTGGAAGCTATAATCTGCGCTGTTGAAGTACACTGAGTAAACCATCATCATTAATGCAAAAATGGAAATGGTAATTACGGTCGAGTTGTCAGGCTCATGTTCACCACCTGGGGCATTGGGATCTTCCTGGATAAATTCCATAAACCAAACCGCAAGTGCCAAGAAAATATGGAAGAAAGCCAGCAAAATGAATTCATCCACAAATTCAGCAGCAACTGCTAGTCCTGCGAGCGCTAGCAAACCAAACATTGCATAACTGAGGACTTCGAGGAAGGTAATCAACTGCGTTTCAGAGGGTGGTACTGTCGTAAGCAGCATTGACAAAAGACCAAAGATGGCAGTGAACAAGACGAGGGTCATGAAGAACTTGACAGGAACCAGATCGACGTCTTCACGGAAATTTCTGAAATAACCAATGATAGTGCCTAGCATTCCTGCGACAGCATCGGCGGTAACCAACGAGGAGAGGTTGAAGAATTGCTTCAGCTTTGATTTAATATTTTCCTGTAGTTGGTCTGTTTGAGCTCCTTTGTAAAAGGCAATGCCTACAATTGCTATGATTGGTGACAGAAGGATTGCGAGCATTGCGAGCATGGCATAGCTTACATTCAGAAGAAGCAGAAGGCTGGCGGAAGTTAGCATAGCAAAAATATTGTTGAGATAGGCTAGGCCGGCGGCTTTAAACCGTACGTTACCAAATTTTAGCCACGGAGAAGTGAAGAACAGCAGCAGGAGATCGGCCAAGTAGGTGATAACAAAAGGCCAGAGCAAACCTTGAAGTAGAATGGCTCATGGCTGGTTATGTATTGCTTTGCCGGATAGCATGTCGACAATATTGCAGTAATCATTTTGAAGATGAATTTTGAGTATTCCAAGAGTCGTTCCTGTTCACATACCAAACATTAGTGGAGAATGTTGTTATAATAGTGAGAGAAAAGCAATGATGTTTGTGCTGAAGGGCTTAAAAGCGGGTTTTGCTAGTTTTAAACATTAGCATCGCCGAAGAAACATCATAGTGCAATAATTAATGTTTAATGAGCATCAAAGTAACGAAAGAAAATAAACTGTTTAAGCAATACTAAGAAAGTAAATTATTTCATGGGTGCTCTATCAACAAATAAAGAGTAATTAAAAACTTGCTAAAGCACGGTACCATAGGCAAAGAAGCAAAGATGAATTGATTTTGATGAAAGAAGCACAGTACCCTCACTCACTTACTGGTTGTCCTTTCAATAACTAAGATTTTCCTGTCAGATGTAACAACCTTGAGAGGTAAAACCAAACCAACCTTATCAGAGGTAAGAAACCTATATGTAGAAACTTCTGCAGTATCCATCAGAGAGAGAGAGAGATCCAATTTCAAAATACAAAGGAATAGCTTTTTGTAAACAACAATTCTTTGGCATATACCCTCAAAAACATGGAGAGAGAGAGAGAGAGAGGGGAGAGGGAGAGGGAGAAACACTGACTTTGATTGCTAAAGACAAAGGGAAGAAGAATGGGACTTGTACCCCATAAAACTTTTTTCTATATACCCAAAGAAAAACTGCATAAAATAAGATGAATTGATTTTGCTATTCATCTTTCAATAGCAAAGATGAATAGGAGGGGGATTTCTGCATGTTTGGTCCCATTGTCGAAAAGAGAGGATCAGGAGAAGTGTGCCAAAAATTTTTTCCAAAGCCATGCTCAGTTATCAAAAAAAATAATCTGGTGAAACTACAGGGAAAAACCAGCAAAAATATCCATGCTCACAGGAACAACAACAGAACCAGAAAGAGCATTAGCATCGGAAGAAGAGAGTGCTGGCCATAGAATAATATGAAGCTGTCCCTGGGGAGTTTCCCTCAGAACGGGAAAACAATGGCTGTAAACAATTCTAACAGCAGAAAGCCAGCAGCCATTCATAGCAAGTCATTGAAGAGATGCATCAGTAAAAAAAATCTGAAAATTAAACAAAATGAAAAAAAAAAAAAGCTACCAAAAAAGACTCTAAACGCAAACGATCGAGATGATACACTGCAGGCAGACAACGAATTCCAAAGACCCTTGCATGATTTATAGTTTGAGATACAATAACTAAACTCTAAGGACTTAATTATTTATATATCTTTGCTCCATGCAATCATGATAGCATATGTGATTCTTGGGTAAAAATAAGAAATATCTGAAGCAAAAATTATCTTTTTTTTTTTCTCTGATTTGAACTTTCAGTGCAACTCCTCAGAAAAATATTAACATGGAACTCCAAATGAATTGGAGAGATTTCTCATAAGAAGAGAATTCTTGGCTTTTCACCGCCCTATCAAAACTCCAGAAGAATTGAAAAGATATATAATATCTGTGGATAGAAGCTTTGAGTTGGATATCTCCTAGTGCATGTATCAAAACACAAGACCCGTCGAACTTGGGTACTATAAATAAAATCAAGAAGGAAAAAAAAAAGAAAAAAAAAAACCCTAAAACTGACTAGAAGAAATTTGAAAGACTATAAGCTGCTGCAAGGATGGTAAGCAGTGCCTATGATTTACATCAAGACGAGACGGTCTTGCCAGAAAGATTGGAGCCTTCTGTTTTTTAACTTGTTTGTTCGTAGATCCTCAAATTTCTAGCTGGAGGAAGTTAAACTATTAACCCTCATACCTATAGATCATATCGAAAGAAAACTAAGTATGCGAGGAAGGTTATTTGAGATTATAGATCATATCGAAATAAAAAGAAAACCAAGTATGCGAGGAAGATTATTTGAGATCAGTCTACCTGAGTATCACCCTCAGCCCCTGCCGGTCTAACCATCATCTGGAGATAGAATTTTCCAAGTGAGTGGATGATGAGGAAGAAGAAAAGCAGGAGGAATGGAATAAGAGGGATAGGGTTGGAGGGCTTCACCACCCGGAGGAGAATTGGTCAAGTCAACCAGGTCGGCCGACACGTACTTCCTTCGAAGCTTTTGCTTAATTAGTCTAGAGGTGCAAACACATGCTCTTCACAAAAAGATTCTACTAGCTTTTAATCTCGCACTTTTTATTTTTTTTTTGGTGGTGAAGTGTAATTTTATTAGTCAATGAGATGAAAGAAATTACAGCAGAAGGTTAAGAAAGAGCATTCTCTTTTGAATGCTGTTAATCTTCACCACCAACAGCACGTACAAGAGATTTTACGATCAATTTAAAAATAAAATGCTTTCACGGTAAGTATAATTCGGTCTAATTCATTTTTCTCAACGATTTTTGAAGATAAAAATAAAAAAACAAGAGCAGCACCAGACAAGCTCTTAGTTTGTGTTGACTTCTAACCTAATTGATCAGGTCAAACATTAATCTACAGTAAGATTGTTCCGCCTAAAGCTGGGACATTCGTAAGAGAAGATTAGCTTGCTCTCTCCTTTTTACCGCCATTATTCTCTCTCTTTACCTTTACGCGTAGGACTCCTAATAGCTTCCTTTTTGCCTGGCGTTCAATCTTTCCTTCCACAATGAACCACCCCGTTTCGTATCTTTATTGAACTAATAGAGGGATAAAGGGACCGGCTACCTATCTAATCTTGTAATTCGTGTTGGTTCATTGGGGGTCGGATGAATATATAGTTATCCTTTTGAAGACATTAATCACCCCTGCACGCTATGGTTTAGGCCACACGTATGATGAGGTGTTAAGCCACATACACATTAATTATTAGTCTATTAAATATTTGGAGCCAATTTGTTATCTATTATTACTAACGTTTTATCCCATAATATATAGCTGTATAAGAATTTTTTAAATTTGAATGATTAAGATCCTAAAGAAAATTAGTACGTACCGTCTAAATTTTCATTGCTCGACTGCTTCATTGCAAAAGTAAATCAAAGATCAAATTCCAGCAACTTCTAAGAATTTATCCATTAAAAATTTGAGCGTTGGGTCAGATCCCAACAAATACTAGGCCTTTCTTCAACTAAGCCACCCATATGATTAAACCATTTTTATGATTCAAATTCTAAATGACGTGGGACTAATTTTATTGTGTTGGATCTCTCGTATTCATGTATGGTGGAAACCGCATCACTCTTGAAGCTTTTAGGAGGCTCTTTTCCTCCGAAGCAATAATGAATCAACAACCATCGTTCATTCATGTACCCAGCTCCCAGGTGCGTCCATTTCTATTGTTTTCAAAAAGAAATCTGAGCCGTCCATGGAAACGTTGGCTTGTATGCTCTCGTTTAACCTACTGGAGAGCTTTGAAAAGTCAAATTAAAGGAATCAAAAGAATAAGAAAAAAAAAGCTTTCTATCGTACTTTTTTATTATTTTTTTAAAATTTATAAATAAATCAGAACCACATATATAGCAAATATTCTTTTGGCCATTTTATAGCCACTATAGTCTTCTTCGTTTCTCCATCGAAGCCACCATCTCTTTCGTCTGCTTTGAAGATGTCGTCTCTTTCATTTTTTCTAGTAGAGTTATCATTTCCACCATTTTTCTATCAGAAACATCATCTTTTCCGTGGCTCACCGCAATGATGCCCTCTGTAATAAAAGCATTGACGTCTATTGTCAATGCTATTGTCAATGCTATTGTCTCTTCTATCTTTTAAAGTACCACATAATATAATTTAATCGTGGTAGCGGCTTCCACAAGACCAACCACTCCTACCATACACGTGAGGAGAAGAAAGTAGCACCACGGTGCACCGAAGCACTCTTTTATACCATAAAGTTGAACTTTTAAATTAGTACACCATCACACATATAATATTGGATGAACCGATTGCCACTAAAATATGTATAACTCTTAAAATAAAATCAAATGTAATTTTTTATATTTGAAAAATAAATGACTACCATAACAAACTCTATATGTGTTAATACATTAATTCCTTACTTGCAAATGTAGTTATCCCAAAATATTTAATCTTAACACAATCAACTAGGTCTAAACCCCCCCCCCCCCCCCCCACCCGCCCCGGGCTGCAATTGCTTCGTTTGACCGTCTTTTGATTTAGAGCCAATCTAAGCTTATTTATTCCATGCTAAACCAAAGATATTTAAATTAGGTCTGCATTTAAAAAGAAAATGCCCCAACTTGGATACTAAATTCCGAATTCATAGCTGATCCAGTATTAAAAAATGATATCTTATATATTTCAAAACCCTCCTTGAATTTAAGCAATTAATTTTGTTTTCACAATAAAATTTAGTAAAATTTATGCCATTGATTAGAATTATATATAGCTATCAATCAAATCTTAGTTACGTAGAGTTTTGATAGTTTCATATTTATTACTATTATTTTTATGATATAATTTGAAAATTTGTATGTATGTATGCATGCATGCATGCACAATTTGTGTTCAAACTAGTTTTAACCACATCTAATGTTAAATCTATTGGAAACTAAACTTGATTATTGGAAATTGCTGCATAGGAAGTTGTTGTTATTTAATTGCTGCATAGGAAGTTGATGTTATTTAATTGCTGCAAGTTGATGTTATTTAATTGCATAGGAAGTTGCTATTCTGAATTAAGTATTGTGGAAGACCAAGAGTCATTTTGTAATTATAAAAGGCCATGTATCCTTCACGTTTCAGCATGAAAAAAATAGAAAGAATCCAGAAATTTGCCCAAAAGAAAATATCTTCTCCTCTTCCAACAAATTTGGTATCAGAGCCACAAAAGATCCATGGCCTCCATGAACTTTGTTCAATCCCAAATACCCAAACTCACCAAAGACAACTATGACAACTGGAGTATCCAAATGAAGGCTTTGCTTGGATCCTTTGATGTTTGGGATCTTGTAGAAGACGGCTACATGGAGCCGACCGAAGGTGAAGCAATGCTCACACAAGAGCAAAGAAAGCAACATAAGGAGTCAAAAAAGAAAGACAAGAAGGCTCTCTACACACTATACCAAAGTGTAGATGAAGGCACATTCGAGATTATCGCTGGAGCTGCAACATCAAAGGAGGCATGGGACTTATTGCATAAGGCACATAAAGGAGCAGAAAAGGTGAAAAAGATTCGGCTACAATCTTTGAGGTCTGAATTTGAATCTTTCAAAATGATAACTGGGGAGTCAATTTCTAATTATTTTTCAAGATTGATGTCTATAGTCAATCAATTGAAAAGAAATGGTGAAGAAATTACTAATGTTCGAATCATGGAGAAAATTTTGCGCTCTTTAGATGCAAAATTTGACTTCATTGTTGTAGCCATTGAAGAATCAAAGGAATTAGAAGAGATGACTATAGAGCAACTCATGGGCTCTTTACAAGCACATGAGCAAAAGCTGTCTAAAAGGATGGAGGAGAAACCCATCGAGCAAGTACTTCAAACAAATCTTACACTACAAGAAAAAGGTGATCTTAAAGGTCAAACAAGTTTCCATGGTCGAGGCCGTGGAAGAAGAGGAAGAGGTGGAAGATTTCATCAAGATCAACCTCAAAGAAGTCAAGGAGACATAAGAGACCACCATGCCCGAGGTCGTGGTAGAGGAAGATTTTTAATCCTAGAGGAAGAGGAAGGTATGGACAACAAGCACTACAATGTTTTATTTGCAAAAAATATGGGCACTATGCTAAAGATTGTTGGTACAAAGATAATGTTAATTATGTTGATGAGAAAATTCATTTTACAAAAGAACAAGAAGAAGAAGTAACTCTACTTTTGGCCTACAATAACATTACTGGTGCTATCAAAAGAAGTACTTGGTATCTAGACACAGGTGCTAGCAATCATATGTGTGGGATAAAGGACATGTTTTTTAAGATGGATGAAAGCTTCAAAGGCTCGGTGACTTTTGGAGACTTCTCTAAAAGGCCAGTTGAAGGGAAAGGTAAAATCCTTATCAAGCTTCAAAATGGCACTCAAAATTTTATTTCAGATGTCTATTATGTTCCAGACATTAAAAATAACATTCTTAGTTTGGGCCAATTGCTTGAAAAAGGCTATGACATTCACATGAAAGAATTGGGTCTTTCTATCAGAGACAACAACAATACTCTTATTGCACATGTTCCTATGTCAAAAAATAGAATGTTTGAGCTAAGTTTGCATGTTGATGGCTCCTCTTGTATGTTAACACAAAGTCTTGATGACTCTACTCTATGGCATCTTAGATATGGACATTTAAACTTTGATGGATTAAAACTTTTGTCTAGCAAGAATATGGTGACAGGAATGCCTTGGCTGAAAATGTCTAAGGAAAAATGTGAAACTTGCATAGTTGGAAAGCAACAAAGGAGAACCTTCATTTCAGGAAGATCAAGAAGAGCAACAAAACCATTGGAATTGATACATTCAGATGTTTGTGGCCCAATCAAACCAACAACTATGGGAGGTAATGAATATTATCTTTCCTTCACTGATGATTATTCTGGAAAGACATGGGTTTATTTATTAAAAAAAAGAGTGAAGTGTTTCAGAAATTTAAGGAATTTAAGTTGCTTGTTGAAAAACAAAGTGGTTTTCAAATTAAAGCTTTGAGATCGGATCGTGGTGGTGAGTATTTATCCAAAGAGTTTTCAAATTTTTTCAAAGCACAAGGAATTTTTCATCAGGTTACTATGCCTTATTCACCTCAGCAAAATGGGGTTTCAGAAAGAAAAAATTGAACTATTTTAAATATGGTTCGATGTATGTTGAAAGATAAAAATATGCCTAAAGAATTTTGGGGAGAAGCAGTTGCTTGTGCAGTTTATTTGTTGAACAGATTTCCATCAAAAAGGCTTCACAATATGACACCTGAGCAAGCATGGAGTTCATACAAGCCTAAGGTTGATCATCTTCGCATTTTTGGAAGTGTTGCTTATGTCAAAGTGCCTGATGAGAAAAGGATCAAACTTGATGACAAAGGAGAAAAGTGTATTCTTTTAGGATATGCTGAAAATTCAAGTGGCTATAAGTTGTATAATCCTATTACAAAGAGAGTGATTTTTTCAAGAGATGTTGAATTTGATGAAAAGCAAATGTGGAGCTGGCAAGATAACAATAAAATGCAAGAAAATAATGAAGAAGAAGAGTCACAACATCAAGAAGAAATTCCATCAACTCCACAACAAAGTCCAAGACATTCATCTCCACAAGAAAGTTCCAGTGGCTCATCCTCAAATAGAGCACACAAAACTCGGAGTGTGCAAGAATTGCTTGACGTCACAAGGCGTCTTGATGCTAATGATTATACTATGTTTTGTCTTTTTGCAGGTTATGATCCAATTGAGTTTTATGAAGCAAATAAAGAAGAAAAATGGAGAAATGCCATGCATGAAGAAATTTCATCAATAGAGAAAAATGACACTTGGGAACTCACAAATCTTCCCCAAGGTCATCAAGCCATTGGAGTCAAATGGGTGTATAAAACAAAAACAAATGCAAGTGGAGAAATAGAAAAACACAAAGCCCGCTTGGTAGTAAAAGGCTACAAACAACAATATGGCATTGACTATGATGAAGTTTTCTCTCCTGTTGCTCGAATGGAAACGGTACGCCTTCTCATTTCCTTAGCAGCACAAATGAAATGGAAAATTTTTCAAATGGATGTGAAATCAGCTTTTTTGAATGGATATTTGAATGAAGAAGTCTATGTAGAACAACCTTTGGGTTTCATTCAAAAAGGACAAGAAGACAAAGTCTACAAACTCAAACGAGCTCTTTATGGATTGAAACAGGCTCCACGAGCTTGGAATACAAGGATTGACAAGTATTTTGCTGAAAATGGTTTTCAAAAATGCCTTCTTGAACATTCTCTTTATATGAAGTCTAATCATGTTGGTGATGTTCTATTTGTTTGTCTATATGTGGATGATTTGATATTCACAGGAAATAATCTTGCAATGATTGAAGTTTTCAAGACTTCAATGATCAAAGAATTTGAAATGACAGATTTTGGCTTAATGTCTTATTTTCTGGGTATTGAAGTAAATCAATCAGATGAAGGCATATTTATTTCACAAAGCAAATATGCAAAGGAAATTTTGGAGAAATTCAAGATGAAGAATTGCAATTCAAGCACCACTCCAATTGAATACAATACTAAATTAAGTAAAGATGGAGAAGGAGATCTTGTCAATCCAACATATTATAAAAGTTTGGTTGGAAGCTTAAGATATCTTACAAATACAAGGCCGGATATTGCTTATAGTGTTGGAGTTATAAGTCGTTACATGGAGAAGCCAAGAATGGATCATTTAATTGTTGCAAAAAGAATCCTTCGATATATCAAAGGTACGCAAGATTATGGTATTTTCTATTCATCTACTAATCCAATAAAATTAGTTGGTTTTATGATAGCAATTCAAAATGGCACTCAAAATTTTATTTCAGATGTCTATTATGTTCCAGACATTAAAAATAACATTCTTAGTTTGGGCCAATTGTTTGAAAAAGAAATTGTTACACTTTCATCATGT